>CAJHNH020002740.1:2500-96063 GCA_905116865.2 Candidula unifasciata
GCAGATTTTATCCCATAGCCCTAAATGGTGCCACAGAGGGATAGAGCTTCAGAAGGTTTCCAGACAAGATTTGGCCAGGATTTAGTACTCGCTGTCAACCAAATGTGACCAGCTGTAATTTCCACAGTCATCTCATGTTGTGGTCTCATCTGTGCAAGGTTCTTTGAGGAGTTTCCGGTTTTAATCTTTGAGGAGTTTCCGGTTTTAATCTTTGAGGAGTTTCCGGTTTTAATTTGTACACGATTGTTTATCATACGAGTGGATTCAAATGAAAACATGTAAAGTGTGATAGAAATTACAATAACTAGGCCACTTAATTGTTATCAGTCAATATTGTTGTTAAGGATGTCAAGAGAAGTAAGCGGGTGACAACAGGGCACATACGAAAAGGATGACGTAATAATTTCAGTTTGAGTATAGCCGCCAAATAGTAGACTTTCATCAAAGAGGAGAAGCGTTCCGATATTTTTTTTTTGTTTTGTTTAAATAATGAAGGAGTAAAAAGTAGATACCAGACACACAAGAACGTGAGGGTCAGTGTAACCACACAACAATATCAAACCAACCAAAGATCCCGCTGGATATGTCTGCAACCTGTTGACTTAAGCATTTTGAGCTCCCTCCTCTGTTTCATTCTGTAATTTTAAGGGGACTGAGGCCCTCACCTTCTCAGATATATTTCAAGGGGGTTAAGCTACCCATCTGGTTGTATAAATGTCTTCTAATAATAACTATTAGTGTATGCATTTCATATAGTTTTAAATTTATTATAATGTTTATTTAGCACACAGCACACCATAATAACAATCCCTGACGAAAACAAAGATTAAGTCAATTGAGCACCCCTGCATAAAGAATGTTAGGGTTGAGTGCCCAGGACACCCCGCCCCTACCCACTGGACATTTTATTATGGCGGCGATCCTGTCTTACTGATCTCTGACACTCATGACTAGTCGTACATCCCAGCAAATACGTGATAAAATACTGCAAATATTGTTTCTGGTAATAACAAAGGCTTTTGCCAGAACATTCACTTGCTTGTATACATTTTCCTTGCCTGGCTCGCTAGCGTAGTTGCCTTCGCGGCTGTAACAGGGAGACGTCATCACTTGTTTGTTAGGAGGCAGGATATTGCGCAAAGCTAAGATTTACCGGGACCAACAAGTTTTGGGTAACATTTTTCCTCCGCTAAAACTAACTATTGACGTCGTCACTTGTTTGTTAGGAGGTAGGATATTGCGTATTTGTTGATGGGACGAAAATCAACAGGTCTTAGCAACAATATTTTGTAAATAGCATTTGACGTCATTGTTGACGTGCCCTTTCAAAGAGTACGTAGTAGTACTTGCTTTCTAAGAGTCTCTGTAACGTCAGCTGTCAATTTAATTACTATATTTGTGCAAAATAAGATGATGAAATCGGATGCAGTCGAGATATAATTAGAATATCCCACGTGAAAACGCACATACTAAACATGTTGAGACGTGCTAGAAATTTCTTGAAGAGTGGAAAACAAATACCTAGCACCCCAGCATCCAGGTATAAACAATGAATAAAAAAGCACTTTAGCATCCTTCGGTCTTCAAGACTTGAAAGAGGAGGGACTAGTAACATGGACCCTCAAAGAGAACTGTCAGTTGTAGAGAGGTCAGCTCAACACTAGAGGGAGAGAAGCCAGTCACATTTAGCCTCGAAGACTAACACTAGAGAGGAGACATGAAACAAGACAACGTACTACAGAGACGACATACAAGATACATGGATCCATGGTCAACAGAGGTAGAAACACTATTAATATGTTAGAGTCGACGATCAAGTTATTAGTACCAGACAGCACTAGAAGCTGGATGGCATTTACAGACACTAGATTCAGTTAATAAAGTGAATAGAGATGAAGAACACAACGCGACCTCAAGAGTATGTAGTCATAGGGAGAACACAGCGCATTTCAGAATATCATTGATATTGATTGTGACATTGCTGAGGTATCACAATAAAGACAGTACAGACAAGAACAGTTGTTTCCAGACATTTTATGTTACAAGCGTCAGAATCACGTGAGAAGCATGCAGCTAGCAAAACATCATCATTATCACCACCACTATCGACACGACCATCTTTATCGTCGTCTATAATCTTCCAATTGACTCCTGTAGCAAATCTAAAGACGAATCTGGGAGAGATATCAACGTACGCAAAGGACAGAGCTGTGATACACGGCAACCGGGTGACGAACTTCTTGTGGTCCGGGTTCAGGCCCAGGTGTAGGCAGAAAAGCCACATTTCTTCCAGATTTACGGTATCTATCATGGAATCAAGGCCAAAGGGTTGCGATATCCATAGTACCGAGCTAAAGGGTTAAAAACTCGTGGTTTCTCAAAACTTTAAAAAAAAAAAATTCACCTTTGCTGGGACTTAAATTAACTTTTATCTGTTTTGTCACTGTTTATCTTTATTTCTGTGTCTGCCATCCTGCCTGCCTGGCAGTAAATTTACAACTCTATGAAAATGCTTTGCATCTGTCCGGCACCGCCAGAACCTGAGAGTTTAGGCATCATGGGACACCCGCCCCCTCCCGCCCTTACACGCACACATTTGATTAAAAAGGAGGGGCGAGACACCCTTCACTATATGTGTGGGGCCCTACCTCTAGTCATATATAAAAGGTTTCCCTTTTTATGGTTTTAGTTATAGCTACCCTCCACACGTCGCTTAACGGCAGAAGTGGTTTATGATGATGATGTTTATAGCTACACAATGTCAGTAGTTCATAATATTATAATTGTGTGTGTGTGTGTGTGTGTGTGTGTGTGTGTGTGTGTGTGTGTGTGTGTGTGGTCATTCAGACTTTATTATTTTTAAGCACGTGAACAAGTCATAGGCCTTCTTACACCCCCCTCCCCTAACCCCCATTTTTTTTTTCCAAAAGAAAACCAATGTTTTTCTGTGGTCAGCATCCATGTATCTGACTATTTCTCGTCCACAATTGCTCTTCAGTCGAAACACATAAGTCCATGTCGCTACGACCTGCCGTTTCCATAACCCACTGTACCCAAACGCACAGAGAAACTGATGACGCCAGGATCTATTCCGAAGAGCACACATTTCGCTAGTCATTTTATATTAGCCGGAAGCCTGATGCTATTATTAGAAAGTGTTATAGACGAACTCGACAGAATCAATTCTGTTATGGCTTTCTGATGTATTGCATTCTTTCGTGTCTTTTCCTCATTTGATTTGTAGAAGTCAATAATTTGTATGCCGTCTGTTTACACTCGCACATGTGTTGCTGTTCTTGAAAATCAATACAAGTTTATTCCAGTCATGTTATGTTGAATTTGACGTCGTCTGATTCGTTGTGCATGGTCAATATTTGGATTAGTCTTGACTGTTGTTTACTTATGTTTACTGGTGTTTGTTTAAGACTTTCTGAATTATTGTGAGGTAGGACATCTGTCTGTCTGTCTGTCTGTCAGCCTGACCGTCTGTTTGACTGTCTGACTTACTTATTTTTTGTCTGTGTGAGTGTTTTCTGTGTGACTGTCATTCTGGCTATATATATATATATATATATATATATATATATATATATATATATATATATATATATATATATATATGTGTGTGTGTGTGTGTCTATTAATTGCCACGTCCGTCTGTCTGCCTGTATATCTGCCTTTCTGTACATTTGTCTGCCTGTTTACTTTTTCACATTTAAAGTTACCTTCTTTAATTACATACTAACGCATCTGCGTGACTGTCTACATATCTGTTCAAATATCATCATACTTAGGCAGCTATATATATATATATATATGTACCACATGTACACAAAATTCAAGATAGGTGTATCAGCCATGTGCACCTGTGGAAATGTGACCCAGACAGCAGAGCATGTACTCCAGGACTGCACTGATTTTGACACATTAGGCCAAACCTTTTGGCCAGAAAAAACAACAGTGGAACGTAAACTCTATGGACCACTGAATGAATTAACGACAGTGAAATTTATGCAAGAGACAAAACTGCTGATATAGACAACTTATTTCAGGCGAACGAAAGAAGAAGAAGTATGTGTATGTTTTCACCGTCTTTTCCCACATACAAATGAAGCAAAGCCACATGTAAATTTTATCTCTAAAGTTTTTGTTAAATTTATTATTATTTACAAAGAGATAGTCAGTGTTCTTTGGTGACGGAATGAGAAGAGAAGAGATGCACTGAAGGACATTGTGACAATTGAAATAAAAGGTGCAAGAGGAAAAGACAGAAAGAAAAAGAGATGATCCCCAACGGCCAGAAATGATAGAATCGTGGAATATCATCGGTGAAATTGATACACAATACCAATTACCTACAGAACTCGGCCACTAACAGGATGTTGATAATTTATTAGTATCTCAGCGAATTCTCCACCTTTGCTTCTTGTTCTTTTTGCACCATTAAAAAAAAAAAGGTTCGGGACTCCATCCCTCCCCCCCCCCCCACATCCCCTTTTTCAAAGAGGATAATACTCCAAATTCACTGACCCCTTCCCTATCTTTACTCCCATCTTACATTAATATTTTATTTGTGTCGGCGCCCCCGTTTAAATGTGTTTTCCACACGTGGACCACTTCCAATTCTCGAAAACTCCCTAATAACGAATTCACCGTTAGAGGGCTTTCTAACAAGATATATATATATATATATATATATATATATATATATATATATATATATATATATATATATGCATACATACATACGTACATACATACATACGTACATACATACATACGTACATACATATATATGTACATACACATATATGTACATACATACATATGTACATATGTACATACATACATATGTACATATGTACATACATACATATGTACATATGTACATACATACATATGTACACACACACATAATTACACACACACACATGTACATACATACATATGTACATACATACATATGTACATACATACATATGTACACAACACAACACAACACAACACTACACTACACTACACTACACTACACTACACTACACTCCACTCCACTCCACTCCACTCCCACTCCCACCACCACCACCACCACCACACCACACACACACACACACACACACACACACACACATACACACATACACACATACATATATATATATATATATATATATATTTAGATATATAAAAGGAACAAACAATATTTTCGTCGACACTCTTAGAAAGAAGTAGATAGATAGGACACACTAGACAACATACAAATTGAAAGCTATATTTAACGTGCCGGGAATCTAGCCTGTCACCTCCAAATGGCGTGTGCGCCTAGCTGTGGAAACAAGTGTACAAAGAACATGTCCACCTAGGCAGACCTAAACAAAAAGTGTCTTATTTGGCCTTTTCTATCGTACAGCTTGAAATCCACAACTAAGGAATACGGAAAAAAATAATCTCAAACCATTGAAACAGCATCACTGTTTACAGCAATTTATATTAACCATGCATAGGTTGAATAACAAACACAACAACAATTAAAAACATATCGGACCGTGATACTGTGTGTATAATACAAATAAACTTTTAAGATAGGAATCCGATTGGTCGGTTCCTTTGTGTTTCTCACGATAACAGCGTTTTCCAAGTCCGATTTCTCACTCACACAATCACTTCTTGCCAGAATTATGTTGCCCTTGTATTGGCAAACACAAATACTGGAGGGGTTTGCGTGGTCTCGAGGTATGGTGTCCGCCTCCTGTGCTAGAGGTCTTGGGTTCAGGCCCCGGCGAGGGCTGGGATTTTTTCACGCAAACTTCTAGTTATTTTACCTGGTCTCTGGGTAGTGGGATTAAACGCCCGTGTGTATTGTTGCCCTCGTAAAAAAATCCCTTATCAGTTGGAACTCGTAAAAAGTAGTCTAATAGCGCTGCCAGGGCAAAATTTAGAGCTAAAAATCTACCCAAAAGTATTTTAGGATCATAATGCCTGGCTCCGGCGCCCGTGCACTGCACTGAACCTCTTCTTACTCAGACCTGAGTTAGAAGAAGAAGGGAGCACTTATGGGTTACATACGTGTACCATAATGTTGATCGGTTGTGCAAACTTCAAACTTCAAGAATACCGGCAGTGTGAGAGTTAACTAACTTGTCTTTCTGGAGTCATGCCATAGTCTTGTCAAGATGACTCCAAGAGCACACGCACAGACTGCTTCGGCTTTTCGACAACACTGTGTTGTGTGGATGATGTGTTTGTGTGTATGTTTGTGAAAATAGTGGTTCTATATGGCATTACAGGTTGAACTAGGTGCCTGGCATTTTCTACCTTTATGATTCTTGGAGATGTTAATCATACAGATTACAATATTGGAAAGGAAAATAAGGTTCTTTTTTTGTTTAGGGTCACATTACGCGAGATGTAGGGACATCCCATATTATAGGGAGCGGTGTGCTTAGGCGTTGTGTGTCCGACGCGTATTTCCAACGTACCACGATTGAAACCCACTGCTGGCTGCGTTAATTTTTTCTATGGGGCGTCGTCGGTCGACCCAGCCTAAAATGTGTACCCGGATGTATGTCATGGGGAAGTAAAGACCGCCGGCGTAATGTTGACCACATTACTCACCTAGTAGTTCCGATTAGTCTGTAAAAATATGGCTGCTCTTCCTATAAGCCTGATGCGCCTAAAGGCGTGAAAATTGAGCTTTACTTTACTTTTTACTTACCTATTATAAAGGGGTTAGTGTTTGTGTTCAATGAAGTACAACTGCTACTAACCCTAACGCCCCTCCCCTTTTCATATAATACGGTGTTTTAACAAATCTCGCATAATGTGGTCACTAAAAATGCACTAATGAACTGAATGACCCCTCAGAGAAACGAACCCACGACCGTCAAAGCGCGAGACACACGGCTTGACCACTTCGCCATAGAGAAATTCCAAGCTACAGCTGGCGCTTGAACCCAAAACCTTCGTGCTGCAGTCAAGCGTCTAACTACTTCGTATGTAAATTCTCTTTGTATAAACCCCTCCCCCCCCCCACCCCCAAACAAAAAATTTATAAGGATCATCTCTTACACTGGCACATGTTTATTATTAGCCACCCATCACTGTCGGTGCAGTTTTCGTTGATTTAACTAGCTGCTACAGCATTTCTGTTTATCTAATCGTATCTTTCAAACAGGAAATATCAACCGTCTGTTTGTTCTTGATATTTGTGTAAAGTTTTCTGTGTTCTTTGGCCGGTTTAAAAACATTTACATTATTCCTTGTGGCCGAACGCAGTATGTGTGTTAACTATTCTTCTATACAACCACATGTCAGTGAATTCAAGAGATATTTTTTCGTTACTTGTCAAGAACAAATACCAGTGTTGAAACGAAAAACAAATACAAGACAAAATTTAAATAGAAAACAAGTTTTTTTAAAGGATTGGGGTGGGGGGGGGGGGGGAAGTGGTTAGAAAAAAATACACACACAAAGTAGCTAGACGCTTGACTGCAGCAGGAAGGTTTTGGGTTCAAGCCCTAGCTGTAGCTAGGTATTTCTCTTTAGCGAAGTGGTCAAGCTCTGTGCCTCGCGCTCTGAAGGACGTGGGTTCGTTTCTGTGATGCGTCATTCAGTTCATTAGTGCAATTTTAATACACATCCCCGAGGAACGTCATTCGAGCTACTGAGTTCGTGCTTTGTGTAAAGTTTTCGTCAGGCAGCTAGCCGTTCTGCAAGGAGAGGCCAAGCCATATGGGATATCCTAAGACAATAAAGTCGATCCTTTCACATGCAGGTGGATTTTTGTTCATTTGTGTACCTAATGGAGGTTCGTCTGCCCAACTTCAAATGGGTACCAGGATTGTGGTCCCTGAATTAAAGACCGAAAGCGTGCTGTTAACATTAGCTCCTACAACATGCCGGTTTAGCTATACGAATGTCGTTCTGGTACCATCTGGGATGTTAGTTTCCAGAAAGTGAAGCAGAAGCAGAAGCAGAAGCAGACCTCCGCGAAGGTGGATACAAGACATTAAAGATGCATTGACTATGTAAGCACATAGAAGGGGAGAACTGGCTGGAGAAAGAGAGATTTTCAGGCGGGCCGAGACGACAGCCATATTCTACAAAGGACCTGCTGAGTGGTGATCGTTAGCACCATATGGCACCATGTGCAATAAATTTTTTTTTTATATATGTATATATATATACATATATCTTAGAATACCTTGGGCAGCCAAAAAGAGCAACCAAGAGGTTTTGAAAGAGGCGGGAGCCCGAAGACAACTTATCACAGACATCATAAGGAGAAAGTCATCATTTTTCGGCCATGTTATGAGAAGAGGGAAAATAGAACATGTTGTAACCACTGGAAAGATTTGTGGAAGGAGGGATAAATGAAGACAACGAGAGAAGATGCTTGACACTCTTGTTGCATGGCATGAAGGTGTGTCGGCACACGAACTGATACATGCTGCAGGAGATCGCGGATTGTGGAGAGGCATGATCGCCCACGCCAGTCGGCAAGGCACATGATGATGATGATATATATATATATATATATATATATATATAACTACTATTTGAAAACAAACACACAAAAAAAAACACCTTTAAAAATTGAAATCCAGAAGCTTGCAAAAAAAAAAAAAACAACAACAACAACAACAACAACAAACCTTTAGTATGCGAGACAATAAAGTGAGCTTAGTTTGGAAATTAGAGCTGCTAAAATTTGCTTGAGAACGAGTATTAAAGCTAATAATATTACTTTGTTAACAGAATGGCAACCAGGGATCGTGATCTGTGGAAACGCATGAGCGACTACGCCACTTTGGAGGGCACGTGATGATGATGATGATGATGATGGTCGGCAATTGTCAGTTCGCATGATAAGTTACACGTAAAGTTTCACTGCACCAGATATTATCCCAAATAGTTTGTTCTCTCTCCGTAGAACGGTTTGCCCCTTGACGAGAGCGTAGCACAAAGCACGAACTTCATAGCTCTTTAGAATCTTTACAGCAGTTGCATGACTGTGCTATTCAACGCGTCCACAAACCCACAACATTTAGAATGTGAGCCAAACGGCTTGACAAATTTGCCATTGGTATATGGATCCTTTACAGGACGTTGCAGAACCAACCCCAGCACTGTCTGGCTGTTGTGGTTTTTCTAGGCAAATTTACGTCCAGTAGTTTCCCATTGCACCCGAACGGTCGACTCTCGGTACCACGGTGGAAACCATCGCAAGACGAACCGTCCGCAGCAGGGATCGAACCCGGCGCTCCGACATTAGGAAGCGCGTTCGCAACGCCTAAGCACAGACGGCGACGCCATTAATATCAATGATGTTAAAAATTCCTACCTAACAGCCCTATTTAAAGAGAAACAAAAGATGTTTCATCTCTGCTTTAAAGTAACTTCTAAGTAACATATAAATATTTAACACAACACTAGGCTTCTAGCTAGAAAATTCAAGTTATAATGGAAGAAAATTATTTAACAACTACTTTACAACCCAGCTGTCATAGGCAGTTAGGAAATATTCAAAACGGCAGGCAGGCGCAGACAGATCCGATATAAGCATATTATTGACATCACACCCCCAGAGACTTGCTTTGGCTGAAGAGATGAATCTCTGCAATCGTTAGACATGTATACGACGCAAATTGGCCCTCATGTACGCTATAGAACTCTATTGCTGCAATTTGGAGGGCATAAAGTTGTGTCCGTATGTCTGTTTCTCTGTCACTCACTTTCTTTCATCTGATCTCCCTTCATCTTCTCCAGTCTTTCTCTCTTCCTATCACTATGACATTCACATGCAAACACGCACACATAATATATATATATATATATATATATATATATATATATATATATATATATATATATATATATATATATGTGTGTGTGTGTGTGTGTGTATGTGTATGTGTGTGTGTGAGTGAACAAATGTACTGACTGAGCAAGCGGGACATGATTGATACAGTATTGAGGCGGAATCATGGGAACAAAATGCCATGGATCGTGTTGTGAGGAAAGGATATTTTAGGAAGAGAATGAGACTGATGGAAGAAATGATTTCAGAAAAGATGAGAGCTAAGCGACTGAAAAGAAACGGATTAAACACAAATGTTGACAACAATGGTCCTGAAATCCCATGCTATCATTGTGGAAGACCTTTCATGACACGGGCGGGTCTTGCTAGTCATACTCGCCATCGCCATGGGCTGTGAGTCTCATGCCTCGTCATAGCGGGTTAAGAACTCATGGTTTCTGGATATTTAAAAAAATATAACATATTAAAAAAATTAATTGAAGAAGTTTAGTTGGAAAATCATGTACCACCTATTTTCATCAAGTGAAGTTTAGTTAAAAGATCATGTACCACCTATTTTCATCAAGTGAAGTTTAGTTAAAAGATCATGTACCGCCTATTGTCGTAAAGTGAAGAAGTTTAGTTGAATACCGCCTCCTGTAATAAAGTCAAGACGTTTTAAAGGTGATCGCTACTAACTGACAACACTCTATACTGCCCATCGCCTTTAACTCAGTGGGATATTGATGAAGAGTTTTGCATTGTCTATCGCATCCAACTTCCTGAGTTCACAATGACTGTACCTCCCCCATCCATTGTCTCTATCTTCCCAAGTTCTGACTGAATGTTGCTGTACCTTCTATCGCCTTTAGTTCAGTGAGTTCTGGATGAAACTGTTCATCGTCTCTAGCTCCTCAAATTCAGAATGAATGTCCCACTGCCGTCTTATTGCCTCCAGCCCCCACCCGCTTCCCCAAGATCCGATCAATTTTTTTGCCCATTCTATAGACACCAACTCGATAAGTTCCAGATGAAAGTTCAACACTAGGCGTATATTTGTGTCGTCAGCGCTTATTTGTGTCGTCACCGCTTATTTGTGCCGTCACCGCTTATTTGTGTCATCACCGCTTATTTGTGTTGTCACCGCTTATTTGTGTTGTCACCGCTTATTTGTGTCGTCACGGCTTATTTGTGTCATCGCCACTTATTTGTGTTGTCATCGCTTATTTGTGTTGTCACCGCTTATTTGTGTTGTCACCACTTATTTGTGTTGTCATGGCTTATTTGTGTCGTCACCGCTTATCTGTGACATCACCGCTTATTTGTGTCGTCACCGCTTTTTTGTGTCGTCACCGTTTTTTTTGTGTCCTCACTGCTTATTTGTGTTGTCACCGCTTATTTGTGACGTCACATAGGAGACAGGGCGACCCATTAGCGTTTCGGTAGAAGACATTATGACCGGTCGGGACAGTATCTAGGTCTGACTCCTCTGATCGCATCAAAACTGCAGGAGTCTTTTTCAGGGCACAAACTCTGCCATCAAGTACATAGACATGCATTGACTTTGTTTCCATTATATTCTCTGGGTCTCCATGATCCCTTGTCAGGTTATATGTATGGAACTCTAGCCAGAAAAAACTCTATGACACAGACTCATTGTCGGCTTCCGTTGACCATTTTCTAAATCCGGCTCTTGTGGTAGACTTTTTATTAGTCCCCCTGTCACTCATTCAAGGGTAGTCTGGTTCCTGAGGGGAAACCACTGGGCACCTTACAAGGCAGCTGTCACTAGGAACTCTAGTTACATAGATTCTTTGAACATAATTTGTAATAACTAAATTTAGCGATTGTGTTGAGTCATGTTTACCATTGTCATCCTTTTGTTAATTATTTGTTTGACATTGCAGATGTAATCTAGAATGCAAAATAAATGTAAACAGGATTAATTATGCACACACACAGACACACACTCACACACACACACACACACACACATATGCGAAGTTGACTGGCATGTTTTTATTTCAACTCTGCACTAACGGGCATAAAGGAAACATTTAAATATTTAAAGAAAAATTATGTGTAATTATTAACTTTTGTTTGTCTCAAAACTATTTGGCCTGGCACGTGAAAGTGTGTGAAGAATAGGATATAAGAAGAAGCAGAAGAAGAAGAAGAGGCAGAAGAATGAAGAAGAAGAAGAAGAAGAAGAAGAAGAAGAAGAAGAGAAGAAGAAGAAGAAGAAGAAGAAGAAGAAGAAGAAGAAGAAGAAGAAGAAGAAGAAGAAGAAGAAGAAGAAGAAGAAAGAAGAAGAAGAAGAAGAAGAAGAAGAAGAAGAAGAAAAAAGAAGAAGAAGAAGAAGAAGAAGAAGAAGAAGAAGAAGAAAGAACAAAAAGAAGAAGAAGAAGAAGAAGAAGAAGAAGAAGAAGAAAGAAGAAGAAGAAGAAGAAAAGAAGAAGAAGAAGAAGAAGAAGAAGAAGAAAAGAAGAAGAAGAAGAAGAAGAAGAAGAAGAAGAAGAAGAAGAAGAAGAAGAAGAAGAAGAAGAAGAAGAAGAAGAAGAAGAAGAAGAAGAAGAAGAAGAAGAAGAAGAATAAAAGAAGAAGAAGAAGAAGAAGAAGAAGAAGAAGAAGAAGAAGAAGAAGAAGAAGAAGAAGAAGAAGAAGAAGAAGAAGAAGAAGAAGAAGAAGAAGAAGAAGAAGAAGAAGAAGAAGAAGAAGAAAGAAGAAGAAGAAGAGAAGAAGAAGAAGAAGAAGAAGAAGAAGAAGAAGAAGAAGAAGAAGAAGAAGAAGAAGAAGAAGAAGAAGAAGAAGAAGAAGAAGAAGAAGAAGAAGAAGAAGAAGAGAAGAAGAAAAAAAGAAGAAGAAGAAGAAGAAGAAAAGAAAGAAGAAGAAGAAGAAGAAGAAGAAGAAGAAGAAGAAGAAGAAGAAGAAGAAGAAGAAGAAGAAGAAAAGAAAGAAGAAGAAGAAGAAGAAGAAGAAAGAAGAAGAAGAAGAAGAAGAAGAAGAAGAAGAAAGAAGAAGAAGAGAAGAAGAAGAAGAAGAAGAAGAAGAAGAAGAAGAAGAAGAAGAAGAAGAAGAAGAAGAAGAGAAGAAGAAGAAGAAGAAGAGAAGAAGAAGAAGAAGAAGAAGAGAGGAAGAAGAAGAAGAAGAAGAAGAAGAAGGAAGAAGAAGAAGAAGAAGAGAGGAAGAAGAAGAAAAAGAAGAAGAAGAAGAAGAAGAAGAAGAAGAAGAAGAAGAAGAAGAAGAAGAAGAAGAAGAAGAAGAAGAAGAAGAAGAAGATGAAGAAGAAGAAGAAGTAAAAGATAAAGAAGAAGAACAACAAAAACAACAACGCAAAAGAGGAGTGTGAGGACATGCTGTGGAGGAGACTAAAGAAAAATAAATAGTAGCAATGGCAATAGCAGTTGCAGCACTAATAGCGGCAGCAATAGAAGAAGCAGTAACAGCAGCAACAGTCTTAGTAGCGTGTCGCAGTAGTTGCAGCAGAAACTGCTAAAGAAAAAGGAGGAAAAGAGAAAGTTCAGAGTTTTCTACTTTGGGCACAACAAAATGATTTGAATCAGGGACGATACTTATTTCTGCTGTTGCCTCCACCTTCCTGGCGCCACAACCACACACAATTTATCTCTAAGATCACAGCACAATCCAAGCAAATCACTTGATATTTCTTTCACAAGACCACGAACAACATAGATCATAGGCCGGGCAGGATCGAACTAGAGTGTCTGCGTATTACATCATGATTCATTTCTGGGTATTGCCTTCGTCTTACGGTCACGTACGGTATCGATTCTGTTGCTCCTCAACAGATTAGGGATGAATACAAACCGGGTGTGTTAAGAACATCGTCTCTAGCGCCCTGATGAGAAGCGTCAAGATATGGAGGGAATTACCGCATAAAACAGTGGAATCTGTAGTGGCTTGAAGGGGCGCAAGCACATAGAAAACATTAGGAAACTTGCCCCTTAAAAATGTCCAACGAGTGGCGAGCGTCAATTTTTAGGCCCTGTTTAACTGCGAAATAATAATAAAACATTGTGTTACTTTCCTGGAGAAACGAATTATTGCTAAATGTGTAATAAAAGTCGATGGTGTTATTTTGGGACAAGTACAGAAATTTAAGTATATGGGCACATGGATAACATCAGATAAAAGATGCATAACTGAGAAAAGAAACAGAATAGGGCAGGCAAAAACTGCATTTTATAAAAAGAAGAATATCTTGTGCAATATATCCTTGTCATTAGGAGTTAGAAAAAAAATTCTTGCTTGCTACATACTTCCAGTTTTCACATATGGCTGTGAATCATGGACAATCGGTAGGCAGGCCAAACAATTTCTTGAGGCCTCAGAGATGTGGTGTTACAGAAGAATGTTTAGAATTCCTTGGACAGCCAAAAAGAGCAACCAAGAGGTTTTAAAAGAGGCATGAGCCCAAAGACAACTTATCACAGACATCAGAAGGAGATAGGCATCATTTTTTGGCCATGTTATGAGAAGAGGGAAAATGGAACATGTTGTGACCGCTGGAAAGATCTGTGGAAGGAGGGATAGAGGAAGACAACGAGAGAAGATTCTTGACAGTCTTGTTGCATGGCATGGAGGTGTATCGGCACACGAACTGATACATGCTACAGGAGATCGTGAAATATGGAGAGGCATATCGCCCACGCCAGTCGGCAAGGCACCTGATGATTATGATTATATATATATATATATGGAGAGAGAGAGGGGAAGAGAGAGAAAGAGTGATGAAGACAATAATAATTTAATGAAAGCCTAACCGAGTATGTCATGTATTTCAATGGGTTTAGTGTGCCTGTAAAGCAGGCACTGAAAGGGGAAATAGATTGACTAAGGACACAATAACGTCAAAGGGAAAGCCCAAAGCTAACGCTGATGAGAGAAGCTAAAGGAGCTATAGACGGAACTGGATCTATGATATCCAAGTGGCTGTGTAGGACAGAGCAGGTTTGATCCCAGCTGCAGGCGATCTGGCAGCAGAGGGCTTTGCGTTGGTTTTGACCGTGGTATCGGGAGCCGACCGTGGAGTGAAGAGGTAACAAACTACTGAACGTAAACTGAACTAAACAAATTCGCAAAGGCCCCCCCCCCCCCCCCCCCTTTTCTCTTTTCTTTGTGTTTGGTTTTGCACCGCACTGCAAAGGAAACCAACTAAATTTTCAACTTGAGACACAATTTGGATCAGCGTGTGTATGTGTGTGTGTGTGCGTTTGTGTGTGCGTTTGTGTGCGCGCGCGTATGTGTTTTTCTGCTGCAGATAGAGGGAGGGAGAGAGAGAGGGACATGACTGAAGAGAGAAAATACGAGAGCAAAGAAAAAAAAAAGTGAAATTGATCAGCTAAACAAATGAATAATTCTAGCAGAGGTGAATTTAAATTATTTCATTGTCAGTGACAAGCATTATTCTTATTCAGAGACATAATGTGTCATTGTCATGTCTGAACAATTGCAGTTATAAAACTTCTAACAAAACACCCTATGATTACAATTTCCGATGAAAAGAAATATATTTCGCTACGAAAAACAAACAGCATGACATTTTACGGTTATGATTATGAAAATGTACAGTAATGTCAAATACCAAATGCTCGTTAGCAACGCGCTTCCGCTAAAAGGACATGTTGGTTTCCTCGTCTCTCTGAATCAATAGAAACCTTTGTTGACGGCAAGTGAATACGCAATTTGTGTTTATGATTTCATGAAAGCGTATCAATTTGCTGTGTCTGGTGTAGTTTTATCTAGCAAATATTACAAGCTTAATAGACACCCTGATCGACGATCTGCGGAAGGAGGCGTGGTTGCTAAGTGTCATCTGCTGAGACGTGAAATATAGCGGATTAATTTATGGAACATCTTCTTCTTCGTACATCTTTAAAAGGGCGTTTGGTACACTGTGTTGTGGTTTACAGTGAGGCTGTCGACGTTTTATGGCCCACCACGTTTAATTTCAACTATAATTTAGTGTCTCCTTTTATGATATGCTTGTAAAGGTGCAGTTGGTATCTTTCCATTTCCATTACTTATTGCTGTCAATACATCTTCATAATGCTTTTTTTGTTGTTTGTTGTTGTTTGTTTGTTGTTGTTATTGTATTGTCCCCTGTTCTTCAATAAAATATTTTGACTTGAGCTTCCATAAAGTTTTCTCGCTTATATCCTTATTATCTAAAGTCACTTCCGTGAACTTTCACTGGTTGGTAACAAAATAAAAGCATTCCTAAAAGCAAAAAGGAAAAACCTTTCACATTTTTCATACACGTTAGCATGACGGTCTTCTCCTTCTTCTTCCTTCGTTCGCCTGAAATAAGTTATCTATATCAGCAATTTTGTCTCTTGTATAAATTTCACTGTCCTTGTTAGTTCATTCAGTGGTTCATAGAGTTTACTTTCCACTGATGTTCTTTCTGGCCAAAAGGTTTGCCTTAATATATCAAATTCGGTGCAGTCCTGGAGTACATGCTCTGCTGTCTGGGGCACCTTTCCACAGGTGCAAATTGTTGATACACCTATCTTGAATTATGTGTACATGTGGTTACGTAATCGGATGTGCCCTGTTTTGAGGCGGAACTTTGCGTAGAATTATCTTGTGTAACCTGAATAGGATTCAGGTAATTATGTTGATATCTCAAGAAGAAGTAAAACGTCGGCATCCTACATGATCTGCACATCGAGGAAAACTGGCTCATAAACAGCATCCTGCCCTGAAAGCTTTGGTAATTTTGGCATGCTTAAGTTCCTTGGGAGAATAGGGATGTGAGGTGCGTTTACAATAAAACGAGACAGAAAACGACCTCTGCTAAAGTCGATACAATACATTGAGGTTTCGTTGGCTATGAAAGCACATTATCATCGTCAAGCGCTTGCTTACTGGCGTGGGCGATCATGCATGTCCACAATCTGCTATCTACAACTATGTGTATCAGGTCGTGTGTTGTCATCCCTCCATGCCACGACAAAAGCTGTCAAGAATCGTTTTGCTCTATCTTCCTGTGTCTCTCTTTCCACAAAGCTTTCCAGTGGTCACAACATGTTCCATTTCTCCTCTTTTCATAACATGACAAAACATGATGACTGTCTCTTTCTGATGTTTGTGATAAGCTGTCTTCGAGCACTCACCTCTTTCAAAACAACTGGCTTGTTCTTCTAATCTGTATAAGGAATTTTACGAATTTTGTGTGTGTGTGTAAAACCAAATCTAGAGGCCTCAAGATATTGTTCGGCTTCTTTGTTATTTTTGTTAACAGCCGCATGTTAAAAAACTGTGTATAACATACAGGAATTTTTTCCTTAACTCTAATGACATGGAATTTATTGCACCACATGTTCTTCATTTTAAAAAATGCAGTTTTGGCTTGTCCTATTATGTTCTTTATCTCTACGATACATCTTTCATCGAATGTTATCCATGTACCTAGATAACTATATTTCTGTACTTGTCCTAAAAAAAACTTATGACGTTTCTTTTATACATTTAGGCACTATTCTTTTCTTAGAAATCACATTTACTTACGTTTTCCCCTTATTCAAACTGAGGTCCATTTTATCACTTTCTACCACAACCGCATCTAATAATTCCTCCAGTTCTTTCTGACTTGTCGCTACTAAGACGAGGTCATCAGCACAGTGCAGGTTGTTTATGTGATGCCCACAAGCCACAATTCTTGGCAAATCCTTGATAGATCGCATTATATATATTCACTGTATAATGAAAAAAACCATGTGATAGTTCACATCCTTGTCTCACACCCCTTCTTTATGTTCTGAAATGGTCCCAAATAGTTATTAATTTTGATAGCTGCTGTTTACTAATAATATATTTTCTTAGTATTCATAAATCTTTTTTCAACAACGTTTAACTTTTCCAAAAGTTTGATTAGTTCTTCATACAATCAAGTGCTTTTGCATAGTCAATGAAGCGTAAGTAAAGATCGTTTTTCTCCCCTTGTTAGGCACTTTCGGAAAGAGTCCTGAGGATGTATACGGCACATGAAAACCAATTTGACTGGTTAATTGGCTAAAGAAAGGGAAAACTTTCTTTGATGCCATGAAGAGAGCGACGTTGAGTGAAGGAGATGCTGACTGATATACTGGCTGATATACAGAAGCAATAAAATGTGACAAATGAATGCATTAAAAAAACTTATTGCGCCTGTGAAATAGCAAATATCAATGATTCCAATAGGTGGTGCGCGGATGCAGGAAGTCCTCGGAGCAAACGGTTTAGGAGTCAGGGTTCTTCTTTCTTCTTCTTCCTCTCTTACCTCTTTGGGTGTCGAGGGAGATAAAAGTTTCTGCTTCGTTCTTTTCTGGCTGCTTCGATCAAAGACACATCGTGATACTGTAGAGTTTTTCTGATGTTATCCTTCCATATTGTTCTTGTTCTACCTCTTGCTCTACGTCCCTTTCATCTTCTGGTGGAGTCAGCGTTATCAGAAAAAATAAACTTTTTGATATGGCTGTCAACAAGTATTCGATAGGAAATATGACTAACATAAAATGCGATAATTTCAGTGTACCCCTACTGAGAAAAAAAAAAAATGACACGACAACACCGGTAGCAACAGTTATGAGACAAGAGAAGATAGCGCTATACTTTCTGGTAATCTAGTAATATTTTTTTAGCTTCATAGCAAACGAGTCACCCCATAGTTTCCCCACTCCTGTGCCAACGAAAAACACACATAATGTTTATCACAATCCCTTGTAGAGAGATTGACAGACTGCTGTCTCAGCATATCTAGCATACACAAGCATTGAAAGCATACCGTAGCCATTTAAGGTGCCAACACAAACAGTCCGACTTTAGAAATGCAGTTCACCATTGATGGTAGCAGAGGTCACCAACAGATGAGCATTTGCACACGCGAGCAATTTGAATCACACAATGGGACTACCAATATTGTGACAGCGGGCATCGCGTGATGTTATGAATCTTCAATTCACACCACCACGTTGGTCACAGTCGAAAAACATTCCATATGAAATCCGCAGCTCACTGTGCCATGCCATGTACTCAACTCAGAAGCTGGGCGACGAAATTATATCCTTTGAGTCTACAAATGGAGCAAAAATGCAACGGCTACCGTCTTGCAAAACAAAAAATTTACCACGGCTCAAAACAGTACCCGTGCCTAAAGACCATTTTTACCGGAAGTTGGGCGCTATACTAGACACACAATATGAGAAGAAACAACAGAGAACTGACAAGCAGGAACTGCAATGGGAAACAGAGGGGCTGAGGAAATAAGAACGTCTAAGAGAAATCCTAACATTGACATTGTGGAGAGACGCCAAAGTTTCTGGCCTGGCTAGATTCCATCCATGAGATCGACATGACTGCACATAGAATAAAACAACGGAGAAACAGTCTGCGAGCCATATGTGATATTTAATGGAGAAACAGGACAATGAATGAATTAATAAGTAGGGTAAAGGTAAAGTAAAAAGGTAAAGTCGGGAGATGTGAAACAGCGTTATTGCACACAGTTATAAACCATAAGTGCTCTGCCACCAGTACGGACAGCTGATAAGAATCGTTCGCCTGTGTCGCCGTTCGCACGTAACTCTGTAGCTACAGCGACGTTCTTCCATTTACCCCAGAGTGTCAACACTGGTACCCATTTCCTAGAGGCTGGGTGAACCCCTTTAATCGCCCGGTTTCGAACACCGACCGTTGGCTGCAGCGAGTAACAGCTGGATTTGAAAGCGAGCCTCTTGTCGACTGCGTTAACGCGGCCCCTAAATAATAAATAGGGTTTGTGGCCTTAGAAACTAGAAGGAATCCTGAAGTCTCATCTAACTGGGAGCCAATAACACCCCCCCCCCCCCCACCCACCCCCCACCCCCCACCCCCCCCAACCCCGAGCCAGCCATGAATTCATCATCATTAATCCCCAATGTTTTTTTGTCCACCTACAATCAAGGGGGAAACACAGAGAAAATTAAAAGTACAATCCGGCAAATGAAAGCTGGCGTCAAATTTGTTATATTTGGCTCATCAGCTCTGTTATTATCTGGCGTTTATAAATGACAGGTAGAAAGAAATTCTGCACCAGACCTCTCTTGCCTATCAATTTTAATTTCGTCCCTCGGTGTTTCCTCGGTGTTTGATGTTGCAAATCTATGTTTTATGCAGTAAATGTATTACTTTTCATTATTGCCTTGTTTTGCCCTTTTAACTTTCATGTAATTTCGTAAGCTGATTTTCAATTCGTTGTTTCTAATTATTAATATTTCCCGTGTGTGTTTCAGAGCCCTATTGCGGGGAAAACATTATTAGTCCCATTATCTCCCTCAACAAGCATGTCGTACGAGTCGACTAACTTGCGGTTTCCTTCGAAGTTGGAGTACATCTGCCTCAGAGGCACGAAACCAACAGTCTGCATAAAATTACGCCTGATCTGTAAAACGGATGTGCACACATAACTCAGGTTCGGGAACAAGTCTAAAATCCAGATGTGGCTAAACAAGCAGAGCTGGAGTTTTCAGCTGCTGAACGCGATGAAGATTATTATTTTTTTACACAATGTGAAATTGAACAACGTCAACTTTTATGATATCCCCAATGAATGAGTTCTTTTACAAGAATTTATATATAAATATATATATATATGTTCGGGAGTGCCCGTGGCGAAAGATGGGAAAGTCGTGGGTTCGCTCCCTGGAGGAGCCTGGCTTTTTTCAAAAATGACATTGGCTCCCAGGTCGACCCAGCCACGACCAGCTCTAGCTGACGGGCCATGCTGCTGACGTCACCGGGTCGGGCTAATAATGCGTTAACGCAGCAGTTCTCAAACTGGGGGCCGAGGCACCCTGGGGTGCAGTGAGCGTATGCCAGGGGTGCCGCGGCAATAATCAAGAAAAGTCGGCTAAAAATTGTTAAATTATTAAAGAAGGCCTGTAGATACTTAAAAAATTAAATTTAAGTTGTCTTGCCCCGCCACTGTCGAGAAAAGTTTATTCCTTGTTTTAGAACCGCTGCGTTAATGCGTTGTTATCCCGACCCGATGACGTCAGCAGCACGGCCCGTCAGCTGGAGCCGGTCGTCACCCAGCCTTGAGTGGGTATCGGGTGCAGTCCCGGGAAGAAGAGGCGGCCGGCGTGATGCTGACCACATCCCCCATCTTGTGCCGATTGGTCTATAAAATAATAATCTTGCCCTATATGCCCTATACGCATAAAGGCGTGGAAAATGGTCCTTTACTTTACTTATATAGATGTTCTGTAAAATCACTGAATAACAAAGTATGTCTCTAGCACACGTTGCTTTAAACACGTGATATTGTTAACTGGTAACATATCATAATTTGTATAAAGCTTACTACTATCAATTCTGTGTATAGCTCGCTTCAGGAATCTGTGTACTTATTCATTCTGCCAGCTGTTGTTTGTATTATCTGTACTTGCAGGGTCTGCTGATAGAAACCTGCTCCAATAACTATGTAACATGGACGAAATAAGTTCAGTGTCATACAACTGCTCACAAACAGCATCCTGTCTCGGAAGTCTAAATATTTTGGCCAAATCAAGCTCCATGACTGGTTGGAAAAAATTATAGCAGAAGGCATGGTACCAGGAAGGAGGGGCAGGGGCCGACCGACATGAAGATGGGCACAGGATATAAGTGACTCCTTGAGTATGAAAGTACATAACGCGGGAGAACTGGTGGGAGACCGAGTTTCTTTCAGGCAGACTGTGATGAGAGCAACGTTCTGCAAAATACCTGCTACATGATGATGATGTGTTTGCTATTACCCTGAACGGTCAGCTCTCAGTACCACTGACGAAACCAAGACAAGACACTCTGCTTCCAAATCGCCTGCACCCCGGCCTTACCAAGCACTTTCGCAGCGCCTAAGCCACAACAGTCGGTATATCTAGACTGCTAACTTGAGTCATTGATAAATCCTTTTCCTTACGATTTAGGTCTTCAGAACGTATTGTATCTCGCAAAAACTTAATTATATCCATTCTGTCGATAGAAGGTTCATTTTTTAGGGTGGCAATGCCTGATAGGGTATTGCCCCTTTCGTTGCCTTTCTTCTTCTTCTTCTTCTTCTTCTTCTTCTTCTTCTTCTTCTTCTTCTTCTTCTTCTTCTTCTTCTTCTTCTTCTTCTTCTTCTTCTTCTTCTTCTTCTTCTTCTTCTTCTTCTCTTCCACCTTGCACCTCATCGAAGTCTCAGGGGGAGATGTAATGTACGTTGATGAGCTCTGTCAAGAGCACTCTTGAGACTGATGTTCATTTCTGTAAGGCTGTTCTTAATGCCATCACTCCATATTTTCCGAGGTCTTCCACTCGCTCTATACCCGTTAAAACGTTTTAGTGTGGCTCGCTGTGGCAGATAGTACCAGGGTATTCTTGTTAGGTGTCCAAACCACTTTTTTTTTTTTTGGGTTCTTTGATGACCTGTAAAACTGGCTTTATTCCTACCATCCGTCTGATTTCGTGATTTCGTATTCTGTCGTTCCTTGAAACTCCTGCAGCTCTTCTAGGGCATTTCATCTCTGTTGTCACAGTTTTACGTTCACTGAAGGATGTATGTGTCCACGTTTGGCATTGATAGCATCGTTGCCTTTCACACCTGCATATCTTGAGACAAATATGAATGTGAACTTCGAAGTTTTGCCTTGTGTAACGACGGATTCTGGGTGACGCCGCTGTGTAGACACTAGACGCTCGCCTCCGGATGGGAGGGTCGTGGGTTCGTGCCCTGATAGAGCCGGACAATTTAGAAAATTACTTTGAGTGAGTGGGTACTAGGTATAGTCGCGGGAAATAAAGGCGGCCGGCGTGATGTTGACAAAAAAACGTAAAAAGCTGATATACAGAACGAGATTGTTTTATTTTTCATATCCTGAAAAAAAAAAAAAAATGATGTTCGGAAAGAGACAGTGAACCAACAGAAAAGGAACAGGAAATAACACTAATACTCTGAAATGAGACATTTGGGAAAGAATGCCAGCAGAAGGACAGAATATAAGGCAGGCCTGTGTGCCCAATTCTTAACGTTTGAGAATAAAGTTCGTTCGTTCGTTTTTTTTTTGTTTGTTCGTGGTGAGAGATCGAGCCATATTGAATATATCAAAAGCCTACTTTTTTTTTAAAACAAACATTAAAAAACAGACTTCTTTAATGTTGTAGCCGACTGCTTTTTAGCTGATACATAACACTATTTTGTTGCAAATGAAAACCACACAGGGGAAAATTAAGTATTGTTTTTTACACGCAAAAGCAAACAACCGTAATGATATCTCACCAGTCACTCCTTGAAGGTTTCCGACAGAAATTAACAATGCACTGGCACGCACCAGCTTCCCTCACAATGTCTCTATTAGATAGACTCTACAAGTGCAGCAAATACACATTTACACGCTGGAAAAAGGATTCGTTTTCTTTGCTGTCGCCCCGCAGGGCAAATGAGCTTCCAACACGCTTGTTAGAATAACGTTTCCCTTTTCACTA
The DNA here is from genome assembly GCA_905116865.2 of Candidula unifasciata. Lineage (NCBI taxonomy): Eukaryota > Metazoa > Mollusca > Gastropoda > Stylommatophora > Geomitridae > Candidula > Candidula unifasciata. The sequence continues at coordinate 25,782 of CAJHNH020002740.1, forward strand.
ATGGATGGAGCAAACAACAACAAATATGGACCGGAGAGACGGTGTTGACAAAGGTACGAGAACTTGGAGACATACATTTAAACTAGATTATTGACATGGAAAACAAATATTGATGTGTTTCTGTTGATTAAGGAGTGTACACGATGTAGGGTTTGTTATAATTATAATAATGGTAATACACGCGGTTTGATACATCAAATATCAGAAACATAGAGGCCGAAACATGAGGGCTCAGGCCTACTAAGACCTGTAAGGGAGATCTAGAATTGGGGGTGGAGGAGAGGTAAGGCCCTAATAATTGTGTAGGATGGCTCAGAGGCCCCTTTAAAAAATCTGTAAAAATTCTTGACCTTTATGTGAAACATGAAAGCCATGAAGGTCGTATACAAACACATACACACACACACACACACACACACACACATATTTATAGCGCAAGTAATGTTTATATTTGATAAATTTAACACAGCAGTGATCTTCAAACTTGTGATGACAGAGTCGGTAATTGTTCTAATGATGACTTAGGTCTTGAAAGAATTATAATTTTTTAAAGTAGTATTAGATTGTTTAGAGCAGATAACAATATTATTGTCAAAAAACATTAAAGTAACAAAGATGAACGGAGGAAGAGCTGAAAAGAAGAAGCCGAAATAGAAGAAAGATGAAAGAAAGAAGATGAACAACAAGAAGGAGACGAAGAATTTTAAAAAAGAAAGACATATAGAAAGAAAGACAGAAAGAAAGAGAAGTAGGAGAAGGAAACCAATGAAAATGATAAGAGTGGGGAAAACCAGATGAAGAAGAAGAACAAGAAGAAGAAGGACGAAGCAGGAGAAGAAGAAGAAGAAGAAGAAGAAGAAGAAGAAGAAGAAGAAGAAGAAGAAGAAGAAGAAGAAGAAGAAGAAGAAGAAGAAGAAGAAGAAGAAGAAGAAGAAGAAGAAGAAGAAGAAGAAGAAGAAGAAGATGTAGAAGAAAAAAAAAGAAGAAGAAGGACGAAGCAGAAGAAGAAGAAGAGAAAGAAGAAGAAGAAGAGAAAGAAGAAGAAGAAGAAGAAGGACGAAGCAGAAGAAGAAGAAGAAGAAGAAGAAGAAGAAGAAGAAGAAGAAGAAGAAGAAGAAGAAGAAGAAGAAGAAGAAGAAGAAGAAGAAGACATGAGTAGGATGCGGGTTGAAAAGAGAAGTGGTAGATCTAATACACCATTTTCTAAAACAACCTTTTGAGAATAACTAAATGTGACAAAGACAAGATAAAAGGAACAGGGAAGGACCTTTAGTGACTTTCCACCGACCGATGAAGGCCAAGACAGTATACAGTAGCTAAACAAATTCCCATTGAGTATAGAGACAAAAAAATTAGGTTTTAGGATGTAGCACATTAGCGGTCCCGCCCCCTTGTGTTTAGATAATGAAGTAAATGACTTTAAAGAATAAATCACATTGCTAGACAAAGACGAAACATGAAAACTAATTGCCCCTCCCCTCCCCCCCCCCCCCAAACCACCCGTCCTACCCTGAGGTGTAGAAGTAGTTATCTATATTTAATTGTGTCTCATAATGGTGCTTACATAATAATACTAATCTTATTTCACCATTACTACCACCAAGCGTCCCCTTCTCCTTCTCCCCCTCCCCCCAACAGGTGTACTGTAACATCGTCTATCCACAGGTGTGAAATATATTTTTCGGGTTGTAAATGATTTTAGAATGCGAAAAAAAGCAGCTTTAGGACACATTAGTGCAGTATCCATATAACTTAGTAAATGTAATATTGGAGCACTGAGTTAATGGAGGTTATACCGATAGATGATCGATTGGTGTTGCCAGCAATGCAAAATCATTGGAAACTACACTTCAGCAAAGTTTAGATCTCTGCTCAGTCGACTGGTTCAGCTGACCTAGAAGACTTGTCTCTAAGTGAAATCATGATATCCCAACGATGAGGGACATAACAGAGCAAACTCCGTATCAACAGTAAGTAATAGGACAAAAAAGATAGCGATATACTGGGGATATTTTAAGAATAGCAGCGATTTCACCAAAACAACATGGAATGGTGAATAAAGCGACAACAAATCATCACATTGTACAGTTATTATACTAAAAACATAAGGTTAGTTGCGTATCCTTTACAGGACGTTGCAGAACCAACCCCAGTAGCCTCTGGATGTTGTGTGGTTTCTCTAGGCAAATTTACGTCCAGTAGTTTGCATTGCTTTCTGGACGGTCAGCCCCCTGATACCACTGTCGAAACCAACGCAAGGCGCACGGCCCGCAGCTGGAATTGAATCCGGCACCCCGGCATTACGAAGCGTTCGCATCGACTTAGCCACAGAGCCGACACTGAAACATAGCTGGGCTGAAATCGATTGTATTATTCCCTTTGTGGTTTCCGGATCCCTACTGTGGGGAAACAAGAATAGACCCACTACCCAAAAGCATGTCGTAATAGTCGACTAACTGGGAGCTTCCTTCGAAGTCGGACTGCATCTGATTGATAGGCAAGGAAACAGCAGTCTGGATACAAATGTTTCAGATATGTAAACCGGATGTACACGCAACATTCACGTTCTGGGACACCACTGCATTCCAGAAGTGAACGAACAACAAGAACTTTTGCCAGAGTTTACAGCTGATGAACGCGAAGATAAAGAAGAAGAATGTATTATGAAACTAGATCCAACAAGCGATATAGCTGTGCACTGAAATAAGCTGCAGACGTAATCGAATTCTCATAAAAATATACAGGCAGGAAATATAAAAGGTACAGGGTATTGAGATGCCATAAGAGCAGACTATATCCATATATAGAAATATTGATCTGAGTTTCGCCACTCTATTAAATAATGATAATTGCAGGTTTCAATCAATAATTTTCTCTTGCAATATTGAGAGAAAAAAAATCATCTGTTTTCATGCAATTAACTTTTCATTACATCAATATTTATATGAGATACAGTTTAATGGCGTATACACAAAGAAGCGCTGGCACACCGAAAACATTGAGGGTGCAGGGAGTCTTAGCCCACTCAGAATTTTCTAGGGGAGGCGGTTCAAGAATAAAATTAAAGAAATAATGTATTGAATGACAAATACATGTAATAATATCTTTTAAATCAACAACAAGTTTATATTTATACATGGTTTGGGAGGGGAGGGCGGGGGGTCAGTGAACTTGGCCAACTTATAGTGGAGTGCGGGGTGGAAAGGGTGGGAGTGGGAGGGTGGAGGAAGGGGAAGGTTGGGGGTCTAAGCTCCGTTTCCTGCATTCATTTTTCTAAAGACACCTGAGCCGACAGATTCCGTCGCACAAATTATAAATCAGTTATGTGGTAAATGTTTCACGTATTCTTAACATCATCACTATTATCACCATTGTTATCACGATCTTCATCATCAACATATTCATCATCATCATTATGGTGATAATCCATATTGTCATCATTCTTTTCATAACTTACGTCATAATCACTAACATCATCCTCATTATCAGTAGCATTATCATCAACACTAACATCATCAACACTAACATCATCAACACTAACATCATCAACACTAACGTCATCAACACTAACATCATCAACACTAACATCATCAACACTAACGTCATCAACACTAACATCATCAACACTAACGTCATCAACACTAACATCATCAACGCTAACATCATCAACACTAACATCATTAACACTTACATCATAACCACAAACATAATCAAACATACCCCCTCTCCGCCCCCCCCCCCCCATCTCCCTCCCCATCTCTAAAATAAACCTTGGTCAGCTCAACCTAATATGGCTTCTAGGTACAAGTAGCTATTGGACGGAAAGGGAACCAGCGTGATGATGTCCATATCTCCCATAGAATCCAAATTAGTCTATAGCCATATACCCAATACAAGAAAGGAGTAAACAGGGTGCATAGAAGAACAAAATGGAATAATAAAGATAATGTTTAAGCAAAACAACGTCTCTGAAGATCCAAGATATTTGTATTAGTTAATTTTACCAAGTCTCTCTGAATAGACATGATGGTAATAAAATTCACACAACATATACAAGATGAGAAGAATAATTAGGATAGATTATGGGTAACCAATAATTCCACTTTCTTCTTGTCGCTGTAGTACACAGGTACTACAACAGTCTTTTCTATGCTTAGTCTGCGAAGGCTCAGGTGGCTGGGTCACACCTGGAGAATGAAGGATGACAGAGTCCCTAAGGACATCTTTTATGGTGAATTAAAGACAGGAAGAAGATGTCGAGGCCGACCTCTACTACGTTGTAAAGATGTGTGCAAGCGGGACATGAATGATACAGATATTGAGACCATTTAACAATGGTCCTGAAATCCTAAGCTATCATTGTGGAAGACTTTTCTTGACACGGGCGGGTCTTGCTAGTCCCACTAGCCATCGCCATGCGCTGTGAGTCTCATGCCTCCTCATAGCGCAAAATAACACTATCGTCTGGAAAGACGGAAAGGTGCCAATGATGTCTTGTCACTATCAGTCAACAAGTATACAGTTATATGGGTTTCGGTTATTTAGAATCGTTTAGTAATTATTTATTTCCTACAGTGTGCATTATTTTTTAGGCGTATTTTTCAATGTCATGTTGAGTTTTACCACTCTATTGCATATGGTAATTACAGTTTTCAATCAATAAATTTATCTTGCAATATTCAGGAAGAATTTTTTTTTTTTCTGAAAACAAACTTTTCATTACAATAATCTGAATACAAGATCAAGCTAGATAGCCTTTATACCAGGTAGGCTAACACAGAGAACACTTTGGATGCATGGAGATAGAGAGAGTTGGATGGCGCTTAGTACTTTTACAAATGTCTCAGCACAGGTGTTTAAAATCTCAGCCTCGTTTAAGTGCTCAAAAATAATAATGTGCTGGGTTTAGAAAAAATCTAAACACATTTCTTCCTGTCAATAGTCCATCAATATAGTTTTCAAGTTTTCAGTTCTCAAAAATCATTTAGTCATCAATTATTTTCGAGAGAGTGAACACTTGTTTCTGTCGAGGTCTTGTGGTGCTGAGTGACAAAGGACTCTTGTCTCCACTGCTCGTCCTAATGGATTCTGCTTGCCAGTAATTTGTTGAAAGATTAATACCTCCAGTCAGAAGTGGTGACGCGTTGAATACTGCATCTCTAAATTATAGATTTTAAATCAGACATAACTCCTCCTCTTCCTCCTCCTCCTTTTCATCATCATCATTTAGCTGTGGTAGTATACATCACAAGGAGCTCGCCGTTTATTCTTTCATTCACTCCTTCTTTTCTCTACTCATGGAATGCTTTGCAATATCAGGACAGGAAGAGGTCTCTGTAACGGGCCCTTCTGTACGCTACGATTAATGAAGAAACCAGAACTTTCCGCCTGAGTTTTCAGCCGATGAACGCCAAAAAGAAGCAGATATTGAATTTCTATTCCAATGAAAGTCAAGAACTAGGTCCAACAGTATTGAATTCATGTGTTTTAAAATGACCCTATAGTAAGCTCCTGTTCCCCCTAAATTTGCTTGTACAACGACGAACAGTCAGCGAGAATTCATTTGTAAGATTCAGTTGTATATCCAGTAACAGGGCTGTGTTCAGAATTACTGATCACAAGTGATCCTTACGTGGAGGATAAACAGGAGACAGGCCATTCGGGCACAGACAAGCACATTAAGATCTAGACTCCGGCGACTTAGTTCAGTCGGGGAACTACCCCCGGCAGCCGGACAGCCAGATTAAATGGAGACTGGGGATAGAGTATTTTTTAATGCCATCTCAAGACAGAAGATATACCGGGAATTGATTAAAGGCGTTAGATTACCGGAGAGAACTATACAGACGGGTCACTTAGCAAAGACTGTGTCACAATCTTTTCTCGATTCAGGCTGAGACACATTCTATAACTGTAGAAAAGGAAGGATGAATTGGCCGATGGCGCAATGTAAGCGAGGAAATGAAATAATGAACGGGAAGGGTCAAGAAGTGAGTCGAGATAATGACCCGCGTGGTGGTTATCGGTTCCATCCTCATTTCGCATATGAATTCAAACAATTTCACACGTCCACTGAGCTAATCTCGGCAACGGAAAGCATTTAGGGAAGTAAAGGTTAGTAAATGATACTGAAACCAGACTACGAGCGCCAACTGGTCAAAGGAAGTGAAGAGGTAAGACCACATTCGTCTTAACAGGCTGAGAAATGCTGTCTCATTTTGTTGTTTTATTTGCTTAAATCGGACATGTAAGGGTTTGAAGGCGCAAACAACGTAGCCTAGCTGTAAACCGTGAATAGATCTAAGGAGGAGGAGAAGAGGCGGAAGAAAAAAAGAGGAATAAGAAAAGAAGAAAAAGAAAATATATTCTTCTTATTATGGAGTCGAACCCTAGACCATCAGACTGACAGCCAAGCATATAGTCACCACATGACAACGACGCACAGTAAACAAAAAAGTGCGATGGAAACGATGGTTGTCAGTAATTAGGCTTTAATTGACGTCCACACAACAGTGGTTCAGGATACGTTCCTAATCCATTTCATATCTTTCGACGTATACCAAACAAGATGTATGCCAAAACACAATTATGTAAAGAAAACAAACAGAGAATGATTAATCCGTTTCCTTAAGAATAGAAAGGCATACTATTTGTAAATTATACTTTAATGGTTTTGTATAAAATAACTCAAACACTAAACACTGCTTAATAATAATGATAATGCTTTAAAACAAACCTGTTAGCACCTGTGAGGGCTGCCTTCTGCTTTAAATGCGTGTGTATGCTAGTGGATAGGCTGAGACAGCAGTCTGTGTGTTTTTCAATATAGGAGAGTGATGGGCGTTCTGTGTGTTTTTTCATTGGCCTGAAAGAGGAGCAGAGGGCTGCGTGCTCTCGAGGCATGGTGCTCTCGAGGTTCCGGGTTCAATCCCTGGTAAGGACTTAGATTTTTTCCCACGTGGAATCAAACTACTAGTAATTCCTCCTGATCGCTAGGTTGTGAGAGCGGACGCCTGTGACCATGGTTGCGCACGTAAAAAAATCCCTTGGCAGTTGAAAATTGAAAAGAGTAGCCTAACAGTGTAGCCTAACGGCGCTGCACAGGTAAAATATATCCAAAGTATTTGAGGATTCCACGCCAGTGCTACAGAACCTGTGCATTGTGCAGAAGACTTGAGTTAAAAGAAGGGAGCACTTATGGGTAACTACTCGTGTGCCATGATGTTGATCCGTTGTTCAAACCTCACAACCCAGAAGAGGAGCAACTATTGGGTGACCTGATTGCTGTGAAGCTGAAATTAAGATTACAAGACGCTGTGACAATACGCTCGGTGATTTCAGAATGTCTTTCCTCAACCTACTTTTATTTCTTTGTATTTTGAAAGTATACAGGAAAAATAGGGATTTGGAGACGACCACATCAAACCTTTAATTCTCCTGGACCGTTGGTCATATCAAACACTAAAAATTTTTCCAAGATGTTAAGTGTTAAGGTACAGAGATAAGACTGACCAAGCAGACTTACTGACTGGAGAATTGCACACCATTTGTTGGTGTCAGATATTTATCTCCTAGCCAGACCTTCAGGAACAGATAACAAGGGCTAATTGCCATTATCTCCCCCTGAGGTTACCTAACTTGAGGGCAGGTCCGACGGTCACTATTGACATGGTGAGCAGAAAGTGTTAACAGAAGAATTGACACCGTCTGATTTTATTGTGATGGCAGGTGAAGTAGACTGGAGGTGTGACTTGGCCTATTAGCTTTGACCAGCTTAATTGACCAGGAGATCCTAGCGTGGGAATTTAAACAAGTGTTGTACAGCCCTGACTGAGAGCGAATAAACTTGCCCACAGGGGAGGAGCTGTGACATCCTTGAATGAGAATGATTTTAGGCGTAATGTGGGAGGAGCTTGGTAAAAGTTATAAAGTAGTGAACTCTAGGTCTGGTAAATGAGACTCTGTCCAGCACATGCCATTTGTTGGGCTTAACCTAAGCTTGAGACAGAACTTTTGGCATCGTGGTTTCATTTTCCAGGTAAGATCGAAATTAGGTTCAAATCTATATTTTGTGATAGAAATCTAACTGTCTTTTTACTCAAGTGTGTGTCTTCATCACTTTGTAGTACTCCAAGGCGGACATTTCTTCATTCTCGTAGGGCACTGTCACATTGCTTTATTTCCTATTTGATAGTGTCATGAATGTTTTTCGTGCACATGTGTTTCAATGTTGTAAAACCTAAATTTTGTTGTTGCCATTGAAATTTAATGAACTATCATGTTTTAGAAATCACAAGCGTGAATATAACTCTGGCAATCTTTTCACGTGTGGTTAATGTGAATCTGTATTACATACAGCTTACACACTGAAATGTGTTTAACTCTCGGGAGGCTAATGCGGAGATTGATCCCGGAGAGTAAATCCCTGAGATTTCTTATTCGATTCGATCAGAAATATTGTTAGCTTTCTGGGCGCGTCTATTGTTCCAAGCATGGATTCCAGAACTGGTTCTGTCTAACTGATTGTCATTTTGAGTCTGTACGAGAGATGGCACCTGACGTAGAAGACTTGACTATCATTGCAGGACGTGTAGAGGAAGGCAGAAGATGTAACAGTTGGAATGTGAGACATAAGCCCTTCCAAATTGGACAGGAGTGAATGTGAGCATGAGGGAGAGATGAAATGTTTTATTTAAATAAACATGCTTGATGTTAGTATAATATACATGCTTAGTGTACATCTAGAGCAGATACTACAAATATGCGCTTGTTTCTTCATTCTCCAGTTCCCACGTTGGGCAGGGACTAGTAGGCATCCATTATTTGCCGACCGTCGAGTGTAACGACCTGCAGAAAGCAGTGAGGACGACAAACTGGAAAAGATAGGCAGGGTCTCAAGCCGAGAACTGTCCAAAGGTTGTTACTTTCCAATACCTTTATGATTTCATCATTCACATCATTTCAACTCTACTAGCCTAAACAAGTTCATTTTATTTTAGTCAGATTTATTAAATAAATCACGTTTGATGTTGTTACAACATAGTTTAGTAAATTGTGTACTTAGGTTCAAGTGTCTTTGTGCATATTAGTTTACTTCAGCTAACAAATATTTAAATCACTTGATGGGGGCTTTTAAGTAATGCCAGGAGAGGAGAGCAGTCGGAGGGGTTAAATGAGCACCTGGATTATATCACAGTCGGTGTATCCAGATATCTATCTATCCCTTCTCCTACTCCTGTGGATACAAGTACAGCAACTTTAATTTCATGGAACGAGCCACTCGCTGTTTTCTTGGCTATCCAGGACTGTCTAGGATCAACATAGCTTAGATAATAGTCCAGTTTCTCACGTGGGTGGGCATTGTTAAGGTTCAAACCCACACCCTCACTATATCAGTGTTTTTACCCACGTGGGCGCGCGACAGACGCCGTGTCGAGAGTAGGGTGAAGAAAGATTATAGACACAGAAAACAGTCAAAACATGGGACGACGGCACCAGGAAGGGCCTTATAGAAGGTGAGGTCAACTTACACAGTCCATTCGAAGAGCACACCGAAGATTCGGGGACGACCCTACCCCCTGCTCCATCTCCGCCCACCTCACACACACACACACACACACACACACACACACACACACACACACACACACACACACACATTAGCCACTGAGCGCCGATTGGTCTTTAAAATATAGATCTAACCCTTTATTCTCGATATGCCCGGAAAGAGCGGGAAAGGGCTCTTTGTCGTTTATAACGTCTAGCTAGATCCAGCTATTAATGATGCGTTGTTTGGGACAAAAGTTCACGTTAAAGTCAAGAGAATCGATTTCACTGTACCGGGGTATATCTGATACAGCTGGGTTTCTCTCCAAAGAGCGGCCAACCGCATGTCTAAAGGCTAGCGTAGAACACGAACTCATTAGCTTCAATGACAGCCAACAGGAACCACCTTGAAAACCTCACTCGTGAAGCGAACGATTCATCGGCGAAGCGAACCCTCGATCCCAGAGCGTAAGGCAAACTAATTCGCCACGGTTGGCCAACATCAATTACGTCTGACTAGGGACACAAAAATTGTTATATGATGGCATCAAATTCACACAAAAGAGCGAATCTTTAAACGGTGAATTTGATAAATTTCAAAAAGGTTTAATTTGTTTTATGTTCATGATATTCGATGGTCTCCTTGCATCACCCAATAACACATGTTAAAAGTCAATGGGGTCCTTTGTTCAGTTGCTTGTAGAAGCGTAACTCTCTTGAGAATAAACGTCATGAGCTGATTATCTCTGCATGGATGACATCAGGGGACAGAACAAACGATCTAGCCAGCAACGCACTCACAGAGAACATATATAATACAATCAATGCCGATCTCCATCCACGAGATTTAATACAATATATATATTCATAAATCACATTGATTAAAAATACAAAAACGCCAGACCGCAGACGCATATAAATATATACTTACATACTGCGTGGATTTTTATCATGGTGGGGGGCGTCGCAGGTCGACCCAGCCTAAAATGGGTACCAGGATGGGCTGTCCTGGGAAAGTAAAGACGGCCGGCGTAATGCTGACCACATTACCCACAGAGTGCTGATGGTCTATAAAAATATTGGCGCTCTTCCCATATGCCCGATACGCCTAAAGGCGTGGAAAGGGATCTTTACTTTTTTACTTTTTATACATACATACACATACACACACACACACACACACACATATATATATATATATATATATATATATATATATATATATATATATATATATATATATATATATATATAAAACCTTACTCGGTACGCCTACAATGGACAGCGGATTATTTTGTAACACTAGATTGCTCCAATATGTGTCTCCCCCCACCCCCACCCCCCCCCCCACCCACCCACGGTGGAACGAGCTGGCGATGTATTTTCTCCCGATGTATTTACAAACCGATTAGTGGATCTTTGGGTCATTGGGTGTGAATCATTCAGGTTGCAATATAGGAGGTAAAAACAATAATACACAGAAAACAACATAAAACACCCGCTTGCATATATATATATATACATATATATATATATATATATATATATATATATATATATATATATATATATATATATATACATATATATATATATATATATATATATATATATATATATATATATATATATATATATATATATATATATATATATATATATATATATATATATATACATATGGTATTCGCGGCTCTACAGTGCGTGGGCTTTAGCTAACTCATTTTAACTGTTCCCGTAGCACACTTACTGTACACACAGGGTTCTCTTAACCACTACACGGCATTTTTCCCAATTTATGACAAAAATATCACTTTTTCAATGTATTCGTTTTTGTAAAGCTCGGCATTCGTAGAATAGATGACACACAAAATTTATGTCATTTGTAAAAAAATTAGCATTGAAAAGTTAATACTAACGACACCACCTCATGCACTTTTTTAAGATCAAAAAAAGTTTATAAGTCAGTTTTGTCAAATCTCTATATTTTAGTTTGCTGTGTGTGTGAAATCCTAACATCTAAGCTAATATAAAGAGTAGAAACATGAAATTTTGTATGCATACTTCAAACACAATATTATATGGACTGGTCTATCTAAAAGTAGATTTTAGAAAGTTTTTGTTTCTAAAATTTAATTATTGTCTTAGGATGCTAGATTTTTTTGACTTTTCTAATAAACCTACATTTTAAAATTCTACGAAAAATATTTAAAAACATGTTTAAAGTAAATAAACTAGACCAGTACATCTAAATAGGATGAAAGATCATGGATCTATCATCTATTGTTGAATACCTATGTTTAGGATTCTAAGTACATATTGTTTTCTTTTTCTTTCAGAAATGGCGGCTATTGCCATGACAACTATGATTTTTTAACACTTAAAGTATACAAATGTAATAACATGTATCCCTACAAATGACCATTATAAAATAACTGCTCTGTCTGTAAATAAATAAAGAAAATTTTTTGGTGTAGTGACCCCTCTCGTATATTGACGTATGTACATTCGTTAACGAAGACATGTCGTTGTGGTGGCGATACTTGGCGGATGGATGTAGTGTCCCTGGTACCCTCTCTAACAGCGAGGGCAATACAGGAGTTGCTGTTTCTCAACCCTCACTAAAACTACAAACTATGAAACTCAGTCATTATGCACATGTAAAAGGAGATGGGTTGTATCTGAAAAAAGCGGTTGTAGTTTCTGAGGCGGGTGGGGCTGACGCATATTAGTTCCATATTCGTGCCAGAGCCAACAGGCGTGCAAGGAAACGAGCAAAGTGATAGATTCACATATTCAAGTTAGTTGCGTATCCTTTACAGAACCAACCCCAACATTATTTTTTTGGCTATTCTGGTTTTTCTAGACAAATTTACGTCTGATGGTTTGCCATTGCTTTCTGGATAGTCAGCTTCTCGATATCACTGTCGAAACCAACACAAGGCACAAAGCGCGCAGCTGGGATCGAACCCGGCACCCCGGCATTACGAAGCTCGTTCGCAACGCCTAAGCCACAGACGCCGACATTTACAGATCTATAAAAGAAGCCAAACAATAATAAGAAACCACGATGGGGCCGGTGTCATCAGCCTCTTCAAGTTGCGAGATTTACCGAGGAGTGACTCTGAGAACTTTTGTACAGCACTGTTTGATGTAAAAGGTTAAAAAAGTAAATGACCTTTTTTTCCACGCCTTTAGGCGTATAGGGTACATAGGACTAGACCTATATTTCTATAGACCAATAGGCACAAGATGGCTGATGTGGTCAGCATCACGCCGGCCGCCTTTACTTCCCCGGACTGCACCCGGTACCCACTCAAGGCTGGGTCGACCTGGGAGCCAAGGTCATTTTTTGAAAATAGTCCGGCTCCACCAGGGAGCGAACCCACGACCTTCCGATCCGAGGCAAGCGTCTAGCCACTCGGCCACGGCGACTCCCCAGCTGTGTGTTGTGCAATGAGGATAATCTGGCTAATAATTAATTAATGAACTAACACCTATGGAATCACATTTTTAGTTGTAAATAAGGTAAAGAATGACATTATGTCAGTGGTGCGTGGGGTTTATGATACTGGACATATTCTTTGAACAAGATCAAGTACACACGGGTCAAGTGTTAAGGGTCAAGACCAGATTTCTTATCTCATTAGAAATTCATAAAAGCCTCCTCTCTTGATTTGTCAGTGTTAGCTTCAAAAAGAATTTTGGCAGGTTGTGTTGTTGTTTACATACAACTAGGCTAGGATAGCTACGTCTTAGGCACAACACATCTGATTTCAGTAAACCACGGTGTCATCATTATCCACCTGATAAAACTCTTGAATAAGCAACATTATAAATGGGAAGACCAATTTAAAACCACCAGCTTGTGTGTGAGGAATTAAAAAAAAAATCATTATTACGTATGTAAAGACTATCAACAGAAGCAAATTAAATCTGTGAATACTGGCAACAAACCATCATTAAGGACGTGGAGAATTTGAAAAAAAAAAATACCAAGTATATGAAAACTACCAGCAAAGCCATCAACGGGAAAGAAGGTCAATAACCCACCAAAGTATCTACCCTCCATGGCTACAGGCCAATTTCTAATCAACAGAGGAATCGTGCAAATTTATGACTCTAGTGAGAACATTGACCAAGACACTCTCTGGCTGTCACAGATAGAGATGAACTCAATTCCGCGGCATACCAATAAATTCCTGTTATTTTGCATAGGTTTCAGTGAGGGTTCCTTCCAAACGAATCGCTTTTTGATTTCTGTTATCAGTCTACTTTGTCAGATATTATATATGTAATGAAACGGCTCAGACTTCAAAATGAGATTTCATCAATCAATGAATATTTATTGGTGTTTGTGACTGATAGCTAACTTATATAAAGCAGTGGTTAGAATGTATGCCAAATGGCAGAGTGTTTAAATCCCAGCTAGGAGGAGGTAAGATTTAAAAAAAAAAAAAAAAACACGGTTTCAAGGTTGGCCAAGCCTAAATATGTGCAATAACATATGATGCGATGTAAAAGCAGCCGGTGTGGTATTGACCGTTTCCTGACAATATTCTCTGGTGTATGTTTTTTTTTTTTTCCATCACAGGTACCACTCTTTTTTTACACACGCTATGACACTATACGTGTCTGTCTGTGAGTCCGGAGCCGACTTATAGTAACAAATCGGACCCAGAAGGATCTAGGACAGGGCTATTCAACTAAGTTGACTAAGGGGCCAAAATGTTCAAACAATGGGGATCGTCACGGATCAGAAGCCCCAACATAGAAAGACCATCAATGCAATACAACTAGCAGTGATCCGCGGGCCGCTTGCTAGGCCTTGGCGGGTCAGATCTGGCCCGCGGGCCGCCAGTTAAATAGACCTGATCTAGGATAACAAGGGTGGAACAGTGCTTGTAGGTCAGGGATATTTAAAAACCAGCCGCCTGGGCTGAATCCAGCACGCTTCTCTTGCCCTTGACGATTCCCATTTTCAACATTTTGGCTTCTGGATAAACATAGTTGACATTCCTGCTTTGAGTAAAGGACCTGTAATACGCATCTTTCTAGACTTCACTTTGCTGTTCAGCCGCCACTTTTCAAGATGCCTCGCAAGTCGTTGCGTTCTTAGGAGAGACGTTCGTCATATTGTCTGGTCTTGTGCAGCACGTTGTTCTGTGAGGGTTTTCTCTGTTAGTACAGTCGCTATTTTGTTTCTGTGTTGCGAAGGCTCATGCAACACCTAGCGATTCCCAACAAACGGAGACGCAGAGTTTGATGTTGCTGTCTCCCAATGACACCTTCAGAAAACAGCAACTACATTTTCCTGCCATCCCCTAACCATTTTTGACTTACTTGTTGACTTCCACTCGTAATTACAACAGATTATGTCGCTATTTCATTGCTTAATGGTTGGTGCTATTTCACGTCTTCTGTGTCTGTGTGGCAGGCCAGGTGGTGAGTGTCTCATTGTACAATACTGATCGATTTGAGTGATGTGTTCCTTAAATAGAAAACAGTGGGATTGAGAGCACAGAGTGCAAAGACGAACGTTGATGAGAGCAGGCAAAGGTGCTGCACTGAATTCCCTCTATGACATCGAATTGTTTGCACGCGATGAAAGGGAGTGGATAAGGAGACAATGAGCCTTATATGATACATAACGAAACAACTAGACAGTAAATAAATGAATATAGAATGAAAGATAGACGGATGGTTGTGGGGAAGGATAGACAAACATTCCGGTAGACGGACTGTAAAAAAGACAGACATGCAGAAAGATGGATTAGCTGGACAGACAGGTCACATATAGACATACATACGGATGGACAGAGAGACAGACAGACGTATGGACAGCCAGACATATATGACAGACAGACAGACAGACAGACAGACAGACAGACAGACAGACAGACAGACAGACAGACAGACAGACAGACAGACAGACAGACAGACAGACAGACAGACAGACAGACAGACAGACAGACAGGCAGGCAGGCAGGCAGGCAGGCAGGCAGGCAGGCAGGCAGGCAGGCAGGCAGGCAGGCAGGCAGGCAGGCAGGCAGGCAGACAGACAGACAGACAGACAGACAGACAGACAGACAGACAGACAGACAGACAGACAGACAGACAGACAGACAGACAGACAGACAGACAGACAGACAGACAGACAGACAGACAGACAGACAGACAGACAGACAGACAGACAGACAGACAGACAGACAGATAGATAGATAGATAGATAGATAGATAGATAGATAGATAGATAGATAGATAGATAGATAGATAGATAGATAGATAGATAGATAGATAGATAGATAGATAGATAGATAGATAGATAGATAGATAGATAGATAGATAGATAGATAAATAGATAGATAGAACGAAGGAACTAACAAACTTTATTTTAAGAGGGTCACAAACTGGGCACGCAGGCCCGTCTTTCATTCGGCCCTTGTAAATTACAGAATCATTAGGACATAGGAAAGCACAGACCATATGCATACATTCGTGTTGATCCGTAGAGAATTTATGAAAATATTTGTTTACGTGTGACTGCATGAGTTTTGAAACGCTCTAAAAGTTACTTTGTCCATTGACCTGCATAGTTCACTTTTCTGGTTAACGTGCATGTGTTCTTTCTAGGACATTACTTTGTCCATTGACCTGCATAGTACACTTTTCTGGTTAACGTGCTTGTGTTCTTTTTAGGACATTACTTTGTCCATTGACCTGCATAGTACACTTTTCTAGTTAACGTGCGTGTGTTCTTTCTAGGACATCCGCACTTTTTGAGAACATAAGGGGTGTAGCTTGAGGGGGCCACATCTCTTCAGGAGAAACTTTTTGGATCATCCTAACAACTAAGATTTCACGATAGATATGTAGGTAGGTTATGTAGTTAGGAAGGTTATGAACGTTAGGTAGGTAGTTTAGGTAGATAGGTAGGTATTCAGGCAGGCAGGCATCAGACAGATAGGTACATACAGATACAGAGAGAGTCGGAGACGGATACAAAGCGAGAGAGAGAGATAGATAGATAGAGAGAGAGAGAGAGAGAGAGAGAGAGAGAGAGAGAGATAAGGCGAGTGAATGAGTGAAGGAGAGATAAAGACTATAAAAAAGTGCGGCTGGAAAGATTGTCGACAGCGCCCTGACGGGATAACTAGCAGACTCCGACCTAAGCGGCATGTTTTTCTCGCCACATTAATCCCTAGGATCAACCAAGCCTCTCCTAATCTGTTTATAATATTTTTATTTACTGTAATAATATGGGGGTAGCCACTGTGGCTAAGTGGATGCGAACACTTCGTAATGCCGGGATGCCGGGTTCGATCCGAGCTGCGGGCCATGCGCCTTGCGTTGGTTTCGACAGTGGAATCAAGAAAGCCGACGGTCTAAAAAGCAATGGCAAGCTACTGGACGTAAATTTGCCTAGAAAAACCACACAACGCTGTTGGGGTTGGTTCTGCGACGTCCTGTAAAGGATACAGATCTGACTTTAATAATATGTGGAAAAGGGTAACTGTCCACAGTGAGCGCGCGAGCGTGTTTCGTCTGTGTGTGTGGCTATGTATTTTTGTCTATGCGTGTGAGCGCATGGAATTAGTAGATTTACCAAGCGTTGTTGGCGTATGTGTGAGACACCACCTAGACTAGTGGTTCTCAACCTGCCGGTGGCGACCCTTTTACATGAGTCACCTAAACCATAGAAAAACACATATTTGTTAAAGTTATGAAGAAAAATAATTGTTTGTGGGTGGCCACAACGTGAGGGAACTGTATTGAAGGGTCGCGGCATTAGGAAGGTTAAGAGCCACTGACTTAGACATTCTCGCGGGGAAGGGGGTGGGGGATGGGCGTGGATGTACCTAGCTCCAAGACCTTTGGACTTCTCCTGCTGTGCTGATCAGAGATGACTTTATGACAGCAGGTACTGGGGTTAAAGGTCGTGGCTTCGGGTCGTGACGAAAGAAGAGTTTCTTTAAAAAAATGACACGGGCTCCCAGGTCAACCAAGCAAAAGTGGGTACCAGGTGAAATAGTGGGAAGTAAAGGTGGCCATCGTGATGCTGACCACGTCACCCATCAAGTGCCGATTGGTCCAAAAAATTATAGGTCTAGCCCTATATGCCCAATACGCCTAAAGGCGCGGAAAAAAATCCTTTACTTACCTATTGTGGTGATGGTGGCTGCCGTAGACAATTAACCGCCTGCCTACACGACCAGAGTGACAAATAGACGGTTGGTTCTTAGGACAGACGTTTTTCGGACAGACGTTCATCGGACAGACTTTTTTTTTTTTGGACGGACGTTTTTCGGACAGACGTTCATCGGACAGACATTTTTTTTTTTTGGACGGACGTTTTTCGGACAGACGTTCATCGGACAGACTTTTTTTTTGGACGGACGTTTTTCGGACAGACGTTCATCGGACAGACGTTTTTTTTTTTTTTTGGACGGACGTTTTTCGGACAGACGTTCATCGGACAGATATTTTTCAGACAGACGTTCATTGGACAGCTATTTTTCGGAAATATATTTTTCGGACAAACGTTTTTCGAACAGACTTTAGCAGTTGACAGCAGCATGAACTGACATTAGTTGGACAACTGTGGGGAAAACAATACGATATGGAAATAAAAAGAATACGAGAAGGATTAATAATATGAGGTTCCATGTACATGAATGTGGAATGTTGAATATTAAATTAATCAGCAGTACAAGAAGTAACAATATTATGAAGTTCTAATTAAATGAATTTGAAATGTTTAATTAAGCATTGACATCACAGAACTCGGGACACTCGCTTTAGCACCCCATTCCCATCGTCAGCGGGTATGGACGAGTTCTAGTTACGGCACCAGTCACTGTCTGACTGCTAAATCCGTCTCATCTTACCCTTGAGGCCAATTAAATGAAAACAGCGACGATGTGACCCCGAAAATAGAACATGTTCCAGTCCAGTTCGTATTAGTGGTCGACTCAACTTTCTATTAATCTGTACCGGAAAATTCCCATAGCTCTATGGCAATGGTCTGGGAATGAAGGGCGATGAGGAAATGAAATATGCACCCTTCTACACATATAGCGATTTGAAAGCTGAAATGATCTACGTCATTGTACCGGCTCTCTTCGCATAGCGTATGGCCACCTGCCAAGATCAAAGCACAAAGAACGAAAACCCTAGCTCACCCCACACGATCCCGAGGGCATTCCCTAAAAGATCAACAGAAGATGCAGACGGGAAACGAACCTACGACCTTCATAACACAAGGTTAACAGCTTGACCACTTCGCCACAGAGGTCACATATCGTTACTTTAATGTATGCAGTATACATCTCCGCAGCAGTAAATGCTTCCGGACTACGATTTTTAACACACTGTATACGTCAAAAGACAGGTCGCATGGTCTAGCGGCTAGACGCTCGCCTGCGAATCAGAAGGATGTAGGTTCAGGTCCGACGACATTGGAGTTTATTTAAAAATGAGCTTGGCTCCCAGGTCGACCCAGCCTAGGATGGGCACAGGTAAGTTATGGGAAGTGAAGGCGGCCGGTGTGATGCTGACCATATTACCCACCAAGTGCCGATTGGTCTATAAAATATAGGTCTAGTCCTAATTGCACAATATGTCTGTAGGGAGAGGAAGTGGTTAATTGGGAAAAAGAGGGGGGGGGGGGGGGGGGACTTTCACGTGAAAGGAAACTTTCACGTGAAAAGCAATCGACCGATGAAAAATATATGGTGTTAGAAGGAGAATATATATATATGCACATATGGGTTTTCTCTGAAAAGGGCGATGATACGCTATGTTGTGGTTTACAGCAAGCCTGTTATATCTGCGTCCCAGCCCGGCTCTCTAGCGAAGTTGGTTAAACCTGACTTTCGCGGCGGCCGGGTGACGAACTCCTTGTGGTCCGGGTTCACTCCCTGGGGTAGGCAGAAAAGCCACATTTCTCCCAGATTAACGGTACCTATAATGGAATCAAGGCCGAAGGGTTGCGATATCCATAGTACTGAGACAAAGGGTTTACAACTCATGGTTTCTGGATACGTTAAAAAAAAAAAAAAAAATCTGCGTCCCTCGGTACAGCCCATCGTATTCAAGCAAATTCCTAAAAATTCAGCTGTTGAGGTTTCTTGCCTACCCAAGACTGCAGGTTACACCTACCTGGTGTTGCCATTATCGCTGGCCTTATTATAAGTTCAGCTGAGGTTGAACCGGGTACCTGGGCTAAGCCTGGCTGATCTGGTGTCTATACTGAGATTTGAACTATCAGGATGGTATGGTAACGCTCCAGGTTGCAGCACGGAGGAAATAAATCGATGAATCGATCAATGGTTAGCTTTTACGACATGCTTGAAATTGACCAGTGGATACATGTCTATTGCCGCAAACAGCTAGATCTAGAACCCAGACTTCCTGTGTGGGTTGTGGGGCTTTTTTTAGGGAAAACAAGAATATACCCACTGCCTACTCAAAAGCATGTCGTAAGAGTCGACTAATTAGGAGCTTCCTGCAGTCGGAGTGCATCTGCATGAGAGGCAAGGAACCAACAGTCTGCATTCAAATAAGTCAGAAATTTCAAAAGGATGCACACGCAACACTCAGGTTCTGAACTAGGACTGCAGTCCAGAAGTGGACGAACAGCTAGAACTTTCCGCCAGAGTTTACAACTGGTGAACGTAAAGAAGAAGAAGAACCCAGACGAACTTCTTAATATAAGGTGTTGATACCATTTGTGATATGGAAAATATTACTGAGGTTAGACTAGGGTTGAAGAACAGACTGCAAGCCCTGCGTGTCATAGAAATGAAAAACAAGATGATGATGATAGTAATGATAACTATGATGATAATAGGGACAAACCAAGAAGAAAAAAAGAAAAAAAAAACTAAAATACATACACAGTCAAACCGTACGCCTGAAACACGCCAACAGTTACAAGCATAAATAGCTATATCCAGAAATTATCCAAGTCTCGGTCGAAACGATATCCAGAACAAAGCGAAAACACGATAAAACGTCCAATAATTTCCCGAACACTCAATAAGCAACACAATCAGAGACCAGTTCGCAACAAAGGTGGGAAAATTGAACAAGATAAATCGGTTGGTTTCCCCGCACCTTGGTCTAAGTTTTGATGGAGTTCCGAGGCGGCAGAGCCAAGTTCCAACCGGAAGGCTCGTTAAAGATCGCTGCCGATCACACGCCGAGGCCGGACCAGTCGAAAACTAGGACCGGGAGCGGTTTGAGCGTGGGTATAGCGAAACAAAAAACGAGCACATTAGGATGATTGCATGGACAAACGAAGTCTTTGCATTAAATTGCCTGTGGTATCAAGCATATGAGGCACGTAGAATAAGATAATAAACTAGATAATGAGGGGTCATTTGCCTTTCATTCAAATCGCAATGAAATGTGACTTTAAAACGGAGAATAAAAAGTAGGCCGGAGGGGGAGGGGGAGGCGGGGGAATCACCATGATAAAGAACTAGAAACATATAGTAAGAGGAACATAGATATATGTAAGCTGATGAATAGGCAGAATAAAGATAGCTGCTAATTTTGACAGGCAGAGATAATATGCTACATAATCATTATCATGTAGCAAGTCCTTTGTAGAACGTCGCTCTCATCACAGTCTGCCTGAAAGAAACTCGGTCTCTCGCCAGTTCTCATGTACTTTTCTCCTCGGCGAGTCACTTAAATCCTCACAACTACCTCCTTACTTGCTCTGCCATCGTTCTCTTCCCCAGTTCGCGTTTGTGATCTGCCTTGTCTGGGGTGCTCGCCATCAGATCTTTAAGTTTCATTTTTGGCTTTAATATTCTACAGTTCAAAACAAACAAACAAGTTTAAATTTGCGTCAATATGACAGATGTAACATTGCAGTTGCGACTTGACAATTGTGACATGACAGATATATGATGACAAGTGTGACATGCCAAATGCGACATAACATTTGTGACAGGAAAAATGTGACATCACTGACGAGTCACAGCTGGTAAACTAATTGCGGTTGTCTTCATTAATGATGTAATTGCTTAGTTAAATAGCTATTAAACCATAGGTTATTAGAATAACGGAATCAGTTGCTAACTGGCATATTAATTTGAGAAAGGTACATTATTGATGCATTTTCAAATTAAACAGGACATAGTCTGTTAATTTGTCATCTATATTAAAATGATTTATGTCAAAATGTATTTAGTAAACTATTGATTACACTTTCAGATATGTGTGTATGTGTGTGTGTTTGGGAGTGTGTGTGAATGTCTGTGTGTATGTATGATGTGCTTGTATCTGTGTGTGTTGTAATAGGTTGCGTTTTTGTGTAAAAGTGTGTATGTATGATGTGCTTGTATCTCTCTGTGTGTGTGTGTGTGTGTGTGTGTTGTAATATGTTGCGTTTTTGTGTAAAAGTGTGTATGTATGTGTATAAATATATATTTACATATGTGTATTTGTGTGTGTGCCGACGCGCATATGTTGCTGTGTGTATTTTCTGTTCCATTCAAATGCGTCCTCTTGTCCTTGAATAATTTGTTTGATTGCCTGACTAATTGATGATTTCGAAGACACACTTCACGCGCTGACAACCAAACAGCGAAGCACACAGTGTTCGTCAGACCCCAGAGGGAGCTAAAACGTTGAGTACCATCACTTAAGTGAAGACAGATAGACGGACAGAAGAACAAACAACCAGTCAGACAGACCCTTGAGGATTACAGTAAGAAGAGAATACGCAAGCTCACCGGAGGAAAGATTAAATGTTCTCTACGTTTGAACAGGATCAAATTGTGTAGATTGAGAGACAGAGAGTGAGAGAAGAGAGAGAGAGAGAGAGAGAGAGAGAGAGAGAGAGAGAGAGAGAGAGAGAGAGACAAAGAGTGCGCAATGTCTGCTTAAATTAACAAACACAACACCAGACTGTGATGAGGACACTGACTTGGAGCTCCTTATGTCTATCAGTAATTGTGCAATCGTCAGGTTTTGCGTACGCTTAATGTTAAAGTAACAAAACATTTCAAAGCAATTACGAATGAAAATCAGCAATGAAGTCTAGCCGGACGCGATAGAGCATTCATTACAGCTTCAAGTGTCCTGTGAAGACCTCAGAACTCATCACGGAGACGGTTTCACCTGTTGTGGAAGACGAAGAAACAGATGATATTTTGAGCTTTGTTAGAACACCAAATAGAAGCTTCAACACAATCCAAACATTGGGACAGGAAGTAAATGGGCGGGGTGGTTGGGGGAGGGGGTAACTTGCTTACACATAGGGGGGGGGGGGGGGTGGAACTAGCTCATAGGGCATAAACCCTGTCTGAGTGTGTAACTACAATAATAACAAGAGTAATAATAATGTGATTTGATTGCCAACCATGCATAATAATTCAGTTGAAAATAATTTTATGTTATAAATAATGTTATATATATATATATATATATATATATATATATATATATATATTATATATATATATATATATATATATATATATATATATATATATATATATGTGTTATATAAAAACACAATATGTACATATTATGTTTACGTACATATATATTGTAAAACACTAATATATATTTATATATATATACTATATATATATATATATATATATACAGACATCTGCGCCTGTGGCTTAGGTGTTGCGACTGCGCTTCGTAATGTCAGGGTGCTGGGTTCGATCCCAGCTGCAGGCCCTGCGCCTTGCGTTGGTTTGGACAGTAGTACTGAGAAGCCTACCACTCAGAAAGCAATGACAAACAACTAGACATAAATTTGCCTAGAAAAAAACGTAACAACCAAAAAATGCTGGGGCTTGCTCTGCAACGTCATCTAAAGAATACGCAACTAACATACATACATACATACATACATGCATACATACATGCATACATACATGCATACATACATGCATACATACATGCATACATACATGCATACATATATACATACTGTCGCGTGCAGATGTGCACTAAAACGCACCAATACTGATTGAGCAAATAGGGCGTTAAAACTACGTAATGTTGTTAAGGAATTGTAATCTAGGAGATTAGAAGCCGAAGTTTGACCAAGGCGGACGTGTGGTCCGGCCTTGGTGTGGATCCTTGAAGACGTTCTACCCCGGGATGCCACGGAAGAAATGGTAATCGAAGGTTGGACCAAGGAGGAAGTGTGGTCCGGCCTTGGTGTGGATCCTTGAGGACGCTCTTCCCAGGAATGTCACGGAAAGATTCAGAGTATAAAGTCTGAAGGAGACAGACGTGTGGTCGTGTCTCAGTGAATCCCTGAGGACGCTCTACCCCGGGACTCCACTAGAAACCTCAGCCGAAAGCTGGTACATTGATTATTGCGCTCGACAGGAAGCCGGTATATTTTAAAGTAAGGGATCTCCAGGCCGAACCATTAAGTAGGGACATTGCCCTGTTCAGACTGCAGAAGAGGAGATCGATGTGACCGTCCGGACTCTCAAGGTCGGACTGTTGGCCTGTCGTTTAAAGATGTCATTTGAATTTCTCTAAAGAGTGTGCATTCGGTAGCGAGTTTTGGCCTGTTTGGGCGAGTCTTCACCAAGAGTCCTATTAATTGCACATTTTATCATTTTGGATCATATGTTCGATAATACACCATGGTATATATTCAGGGCCTTCAGCGTTTAACTGCCGTTTGGACGCATTGAGGTTTGTTGTTAACATTACAGGCGTCTCCTGTTTCGTGTTCGGGAATCAATCTCACACTGTTCTGCCACATTTGGCTGTTGGCATTGTAGTTGTTGTTAAGCGGCATATGATTGTACCTGATTACACTTTTCAATGGGGACCTACGCCTCTTAGCACTGGAACGCACATTTCACATTCATATATATACATTCGGATACATATATACCCTTTTCAAATTTCTAGGTTGGTAGGTGAGATCCAGCCCCCCCCCCCTTCCCCCCTCCCCCCTGTCTCTAACACTCTCAAGAAGACATCCTTACCTATACAGTTTGTTTCTTTTAGTATCCAGAAGCCATGAGTTGTTAACCCTTAGGCTCGGTATTATGGATATCGCAACCTTTCGGCCTTGATTCCATTGTAAATACCGTACGTAAATCTGGGAGAAAATGTGGCTTTTCTGCCTATCCCCGGTTTAGCCAATTACGCTAGAGAGCCGGGCTTTACCCACACAGAAGTGAAGTCATCCTCAGAGATTCTTTTTGTGGAGCCGCGACGGGTGTCGCAGTCATAGCGTGTCTTCAGATTTCAACAGTATATGTGGGATTTGCCCTGTTGGTATACCATCTAGCGTGGCGGCTCTTGAAGTTGCACAGGAGCAAGCTAATTAAATAAGGGGGTTAGAGACACACGCACACACACAAAAAGAAAGAGAGAGAGAGAGAGAGAGAGAGAGAGAGAGAGAGAGAGAGAGAGAGAGAGAGAGAGAACGGACAAACGAACGAACAAACATTATCTTTAAAGGGTCACATTCGGCCTTTCCAAACACCCACCTTCACACAGCAGCTCTATTTTATCAACAAACCATGTTATTTTCACATAACACTATGCATATTAGGGATATAAAGGGGAACACAGAGGCATGGATGAGAGAGAGGGACACATACACACACACACACACACACACAGAGCGAGAGAGAGAGAGAGAGAGAGAGAGAGAGAGGGAGAGAGAGACAGAGACAGAGATAGAGACCTATAGGCTATAGTCTTGAAGGACAAGAAATCACTTAGACCAGTTCTGACTCCACGAATTTTCTTTGCCAAACTATGGATTATAAAATTATAGTCTTTAATGCTTTACAAATGCATGTGATTGCAGGGAACATGTGAAGCGAACGGAGAAAATTATTACTTTTTGCTTCAGTTTACGCTGAATGATTTCAGATTTGTTTCACAGCCCGTGAATAACTTTAAAGTGAAGTTTGATATGTTTCTTCTATACTCGCTCTTTGGTTAAACTCTGTCGCATATTTCATAAAGTCAGACAGACTGACTGACAAACACTAACATATATTCTCTGCTTTACGCTTTCATCTTTACTCCTACTCTGACTCTCTCTCTCTCTCTCTCTCTCTCTCTCTCTCTCTCTCTCTCTCTCTCTCTCTCTCTCTCTCACTTTCTTTCACAGTTTCCCTCTCGCATACTCTATCACCAACTGGCTCACTTTTCCGTTATCATGGATGTATATCTGCCTGCGGGCATGCGGGACTGTGTGTTTGCTTCATTTTTTCTGTATCTTTCTCTCTCTTTCTCCCTCCTTCTCTCTTGCCTTCTCTCTTGCTCTCTCCGTCTTTCTCGTTTTCACATACACTCCTACTTATCTCCATTCTATCTTTCTCGCTCTCTCTCACTTTTATTTCACACGTTCTTTCTCTTTGACACTGTACCACCATCTCGCGTACTTTTCCAATGTCTGTCTGTCTGTCTGTCTGTCTGTCTGTCTGTCTGTCTGTCTGTCTGTCTGTCTGTCTGTCTGTCTGTCTGTCTGTCTGTCTGTCTGTCTGTCTGTCTGTCTGTCTGTCTGTCTGTCTGTCTGTCTGTCTGTCTGTCTGTCTGTCTGTCTGTCTGTCTGTCTGTCTGTCTGTCTGTCTGTCTGTCTTGTCTGTCTGTCTGTCTGTCTGTCTGTCTGTCTGTCTGTCCTGTCTGTCTGTCTGTCTGTCTGTCTGTCTGTCTGTCTGTCTGTCTGTCTGTCTGTCTGTCTGTCTGTCTGTCTGTCTGTCTGTCCTGTCTGTCCTGTCTGTCGTCGTCGGTCGGTCGGTCGGTCGGTCGGTCGGTCGGTCGGTCGGTCGGTCGGTCGGTCGGTCGGTCGGTCGGTCGGTCGGTCGGTCGGTCGGTCGGTCGGTCGTCGGTCGGTCGGTCGGTCGGTCGGTCGGTCGGTCGGTCGGTCGGTCGGGTCGGTCGGTCGGTCGGTCGGTCGGTCGGTCGGTCGGTCGTCGGTCGGTCGGTCGGTCGGTCGGTCGGTCGGTCGGTCGTCGGTCGGTCGGTCGGTCGGTCGGTCGGTCGGTCGGTCGGTCGGTCGGTCGGTCGGTCGGTCGGTTCGGTCGGTCGGTCGGTCGGTCGGTCGGTCGGTCGGTCGGTCGGGTCGGTCGGTCGGTCGGTCGGTCGGTCGGTCGGTCGGTCGGTCGGTCGGTCGGTCGGTCGGTCGGTCGGTCGGTCGGTCGGTCGGTCGGTCGGTCGGTCGGTCGGTCGGTCGGTCGGTCGGTCGGTCGGTCGGTCGGTCGGTCGGTCGGTCGGTCGGTCGGTCGGTCGGTCGGTCGGTCGGTCGGTCGGTCGGTCGGTCGGTCGGTCGGTCGGTCGGTCGGTCGGTCGGTCGGTCGGTCGGTCGGTCGGTCGGTCGGTCGGTCGGTCTGTCTGTCTGTCTGTCTGTCTGTCTGTCTGTCTGTCTGTCTGTCTGTCTGTCTGTCTGTCTGTCTGTCTGTCTGTCTGCATGTCTCATTCTTTCTGTCTCTATCTTTCTCCCCCCCCCCCCCTTTTCCTCCCTCACCCTCTCTGTCACCCTCTCTGTCTTTCACGTACTACTCTAAGATCTCACAACTTGAGATATTATCCATGAAAGACTAATTGACTAATTTTTGGAAGACACATATAAAGCAAATCATACCCTCCCCCGCCCCGTAATCCCCAGCTAAAACCATGCACCCCCACACCTTTCCGCACCACCTAAAACCATGCAACCCACCCCCCCCCCCTTTCCCCCCACCCCAAATAAACAATCAGAAATGGACTATTGGTATCCGTTGTCACACGCTACACTAACTAACTGTCACATCTTGGAAATGGATGCCTGGGCTGAGCTACCGTGCAATGAGAAGTAAGAAATGTGAAAGAAGAAGAAACTCCACAGGGAAGCATGTACAACAGGAGTCTGCCAATCATCAGTAGAAGTAATCTCTCGTGGACAAATGTTTCGGCCCAGGAGCTCCTAGACATTTAAGAGAGTAGGCCCATGAGTTCATGAAGCTCAGGCTTGATCTGCTCCTGCTGCACGTATTACCGGATGTTCTCGGACAAGGACAAGACGAAATTGGTGACTGAGCTAAAGATACTGTGAGATTCGAAGTGTATTTACATAGTCGCTGCGGTAGCATAATTAGAGCAGTGAACGTTCAAAAACTGTCAGCTGTTAGTCGCGGAAGAAAGTAGTTGAGAGAAACTCTGGAGGACTCCTATAGGCGGCACGACGTGACACATCCACAAGTGTACAACGATTGATTTGAACTGAACATAGATCAGCTTTGTAATGCAGACGGAATTTATCGTAAATTTGAAGTTACCCTGGTAAGTCACACGACTACGGTGAGCTTCCGGCGGCCATAAAACACACGATGGATCGAAAAAAAACTATTCGAATTTTAGTTTGATTTATTCAGTTTTGTGCTTTATTTTACGCTGATGTAACTCTGCAGTAACGCACCTGACGAGATACAGCGAAATATGCCTGACAATAAATTGTGCAATGTATTGTTTGTTTAAATTATTTAAATATTAGCATTTGTTATAATCATATAGAATCATTGCTTTAAACCCAAAGAGCTGTGTATGTAAACTCAAGTGACTTAAAAAAAGTTGCCTTAAAAAAGTCGATACTATTATAACTGTAATGAACCTTATATGTTTCTCTTGTAAAAGCTAATATAGGAACTGTGTTGCAACTATAACGCCGGCTAAGGGGAGAAAGATAATTAAAGCACTATTTGTTCATAAAATGAGAAGACGCAGAAGACCAAAAAAGAGATGGTTGAATGTTGCAGCTGAAACCTGCAAAAAGATGAACAAATCCATCACTCAGGCGACCCGAGAAGCGCAAGACAAATACAGAAAACCACGACACTGGGCTACAACCTGGTATCAGTGAGCTACCAAAGAAAGAAGAAGAATGAGAAGACTTAAAGATTTAAAGAATTTAAGCATCTAGGAAGTATATTCTCGGAGGACGGAAGAATAGATCAGGAAAAAGAAACAAGATGTTAACGAGCCATTGTATTTATATACCAACTGACACCGTTATTAAGACATCCAAACATAAGTATATGATCCAAGAAACAGATTATAAACAGCATATGCATGCTAACTATGTGCTACCAGTGGTAGACTTGGACATCCTCAAACGTTAACCGAGGTAATTAAACCTGTTAAATAAGATGCCTGAGAAAAGCCGCCAACTTAATAATAAGCCGTCCAATCTTCTTCTTCTTCGCGTTCACCAGCTGTACACTCTGGCGGAAAGTTCTGGTTGCTCGTCCACTACTGAACTGCAGTCCTGCTCCAGAACCTGAGTGTTGCGTGTGCATCAGTTTTACAGATCTCATTCTCTTGAATACAGACTGTTGGTTCCTTGCCTTTCCGGCAGATGCACTCCGTCTTCAAAGGAAGCTCCCCAATTAGTCGACACTTACGACATGCTTTTGGGGAGGCAGTGGGTCTATTCTTGTTCTCCCCACAATGGGGTCCCAGAACCCACACGGGGGAAGCCGTCCAATAAAAAGGTTAGTTGCGTATCCTTTACAGGACGTTGCAGAACCAACCCCAGCAGCCTCTGGCTGTTGTGTGGTTTCTCTAGGCAAATTTACGTCCAGTAGTTTGCCATTTCTTTCTGGACAGCCAGCTCCCTGATACCACTGTCGAAACCAACGCAAGACGCATGGCCCGCAGCTGGGATCGAATCCGGCACCCCGGCATTACGAAGCGTTCGCATCGACTTAGCCACAGAGCCGACATCGTCCAATAATATTATTACTAATAATGCACAACCATAGAAATTGTGAAAACTTGGCTAAGCGTCAGTGTTAAATCAGTCTAAAATTAGTGCTAGGAAATGCCTATATAGGAGTGAAGACACTACTTATGCAACGCTAATTGATTTACAATAACACATATTGATATATCAGGATATTACCACCTCCCATCAAGATTAGTCCTTGACTTAATTTCATTCCTTGTTGAAAGTACAAGCGTACTTTTATGTCGAAAAAAAGTTCTGTGATCTTGGCTTCTATCTGAGTGGTTGCTGTATGTGCCAGCAGCTATAACACCACCACTAGGTAGGACAACTCATTATTGTCTGCTATCGCCTTCTTGTAAGACTAGAGACAAACATAGCTAAAGTAACAGATCAATTTACTTATTTACGTAGTAACACTGATAGTCGAGGATACGCAAAAAAGAAAACTATGACATGCATTGCAAAGTATCTTCAAGTTTTTAAACTTGAACAAAATATAGAACTCTATCTTGCATAGTTTTAAAACCACGTTAAGTATTTATAATTCCAATATTATTTCAGTCTCAACATATGCTAGTAAAAGTTGGAAAACAACTAGCGATAAGAAAAGAAGATTGAAATGCATTTGAAAACACATACCAGAGGAAAAAGAGGAAAATAAAACGGGGTGAATTGAAGAGTAAAAGTGAGTAAGTAAAGGACCCTTTTCCACGCCATTAGACGTATAAGGCATATAGGGCTAGACCTATATTTTTTTTAGACCAATCATCACAAGATGAGGAATAGGGTCAACATCACGTCAGCCACCTTTACTTCCCGGGACTGCACCCGGTACCCACTCAAGGCTGGGTCGACCTGGAGCCAAGGTCATTTTTTAAAAATGTCAATATCTGCCAGGGAGTAAACCCACGACCTTCCGATACGCGGTGAGCGTCTAGCCGCTCGGCCACGGCGACTCCTGAATTGATGATTAGTGAAGACATAAGAGAAATGTGCGGACAGTCACTGGTATCAATAGTTACAGGGCAGTCACTGGTATCAATAGTTACAGGACAGTCACTGGTATCAATAGTTACAGGGACAGTCACTGGTATCAATAGTTACAGGGCAGTCACTGGTATCAATAGTTACAGGGCAGTCACTGGTATCAGTAGTTACAGGGCAGTCACTGGTATCAGTAGTTACAGGGCAGTCACTGGTATCAATAGTTACAGGACAAAGAGGATAGTTCTATAATGGGCATATTCTAAGTAGAGACCAACAGAGAATCACCATACAGGTCTGAAATGGAAAACAGAGGGACTGAGAAAACGAGGAGGTCCAAGAAAAACCACAAGAAGATCACTGATAAGAGAAGCCAAAGGTGCTCCACTTGATTCCGTCTACGATATCGACGTGATTGTACAGGATAGAGAGGAATCAAGAAATAGATTGTGTGATATATAAAAACACAAAAGGACAATGCATGAATGATACAGGGATAGTAGATGTTTTCTTTCACACATTTCATCAAAGATAAAAGTCATATACCTCTCAAAATGACCTTCCCTCTTTTAAAAAATAATACTCTGAAATTGTATGGCAAATGAAATAAATATTTACTTTAAAATGTGGAATGCGCATATTTAATCATTTACAGGGCTAAAGAAAAAGCATCATCAACATCATCATGTGCCTTGCCGACTGGCGTGAGCGACCATGCCTCTTCACAATCCGTGATCTCCTGCAGCATGTATCAGTTCGTGTGCCGACACACCGCTATGATATGCAACAAGACTGTCAAGAATCTTCTCTCGTTGTACTCCTTTATTCCTCCCTCCACAGATCTTTCCAGTGGTCACAACATGTTCTATTTTCTTTCTTCTCATAACATGACCGAAAAATGAAGACTTGTCTTCTTCTTATGTATGTGATAAGTTTTCTTCGGGCTGCCTTCTCTTTCGAAACCTCATGGTTGCTCTACAAAAAGTAGAGAGATGCGATTTGGTCTAAATGTGTTTCTTAATTTATAATTAAATGAACGTGTTATCCTAATAAACAGACGCTTAACTTTGGATGAAGAAACTGCTTCTGTGAACGAAAACATCTGTGGCACTATGATTTATAAATAGTTTAACAAGATATTCAACTGAAAGAATGTTAATAAAACAGATTATTACAAGAACAAATGCACTTGAGTTCGAATTTGCTTGTCGTCCCCCTTGAAACTTCTTTACGTCCCCATATGTATCCCCCTCACCCACAGGTTGGAAACCACTGGTCTAGACTCTGTTTCTACCCACGGGGGAAAAGGCAGGCTGATTTTTAATGACGTGCCAACTGGCACCATCAGTATGGGAATTCTTCGTTGGCCACTCCGACAAGCAATGAGGCACGTATGGGGAAAGTCCATAGTGCAGTTATGTTAATTCTGAAATCATTTACTGATTTCCCTGCATTCATTCTCAGCATACTCTCTCGAATGTTATCCTTTGCAAGCTTTCTCGCTTGTTCATTTTTTTCAATCTTTTATCATATCCTAAACTGTTTTATGTTCGTTTACATGTGTATAGACTGCAGCAGTTCTGCTCGCATATGTATTCATTGTAAATTATGTTTACGTATTCGTTGTATTTCGGCTACTCGTATATGTGTTGCTTTTCTGCTGTCATGGATATTAATCGTCTTTCACGTCTGCTCACATACGAATGTGTTGTATTTATGTTCACATATATATTTGTTGTATGTTTGGTCACATATCTATTTGTCAATTAACTTACAGCATATTTAGTAATATTACACTTGCTCACCACGTTATAAATCGTATGTCTTCTTCCCAACAATAAATTTAAAAAAAAAGTTGCGTATCCTTTACAGGACTTTGCTGGATAGTCAGCTTCTTAAAACCACTGTCAAAACCAACGCAAGGCGCAAGGTCCGCAGCTGGGATCGAACCCGGCACCCCGGCATTAGGAAGTTAGTTCGCAACGCCTAAGCCACAGACGCCGACCAACAATAAAACGACCGCAAATATACATTATGCGCTTCTGTGAACAAACAAATATTTTTACCACATTACTAATGACAGAATACAAGCCACGCGAGAAGTGTCAATACTTGCATAGCAAAATGCTTAAGTAATCTTAAAATTAACCACCGTGCAATCTACTGGTTTTTATTTTTATATTTTATTTTCCACAATTTATTTTATTTATTTGTTTTTTATTACTGAACGAGTTGAGACTGATAATTACATGGTTTAAATTAAAAACGCGGCGTCCGTGGCTTAGGCCTTGCGAGTCAGATTCGTGATTCCAACGCACCGCGATCGAAACCCACTGCTGACTGCATGGATTTTTTATCATGGTATGGGGCGTCGCAGGTCAACCCAGCCTGGAATGGGTACCAGGATGGCTGTCCTGGGGAAGTAAAGACGGTCGGCGTCATGATGACCATACTACCCATCCAGTGCCGATTGGTCTGTAAAAATATGGGACGCTCTTTCCATACACCCGATGGGCCCAGGGCGTGAAAAGGTATCTTTACTTTTACTTTAGATTAAAAACAAAGTATCACAAGCTGTATTTTAATTCATCAAGCATGCCATTGAAAATTCATTCTATGTCCTATGGTGCGCTGGCTAGCGCATCACGGTCTGGTAACAAAATAAGGGGAGCGTCACACACTCCCATCTACCGACCAGTTAAGTCTTGATCAGACCGACAATGCCAGACCAACATTTGCTTCTCCGTGTTGTCGTGCATTGCTTGACAATTTACCCACTCTTTCCTAACCTTTACTTTAGCGTTCCTGGGTGAGCAGATCCAGGAGAGGGAGGTGAA
This sequence comes from Candidula unifasciata, assembly GCA_905116865.2. NCBI lineage: Eukaryota > Metazoa > Mollusca > Gastropoda > Stylommatophora > Geomitridae > Candidula > Candidula unifasciata. Next base: position 58,875 of record CAJHNH020002740.1, read on the forward strand.
ATGCGACTTTCAACCCTGCCTACCGAGCCAAAGCTGAGACTAATTCTTACGATAACCTGCAGATTCTTCATACAGTCGGATATAATAAAGCAGCTGTTTGTCCTGCGGCCAATGCCAATGATGTGTTGACGGCTATTATATCTTGATTAAGACACATCGAGTGAAAGATAAGAGGAATGCATAACAACCAAAGGACAAAACAAAGAGAAAAAGCGCAACGTAGAAGAAAAACAGTCTGTCCGTTAAACCTACCCGTGTAGCATTAGTAATTATATTTGAAGTGTCACTTTGCCACGTTCAATTTATTTTGTTCGGTTGTAAGGGAGCTTGTGTAGTCATGAGGCATGGTGTCCGACTCGAGTGCTAGGGGTTCCTGGTTCAATCCCCTGTAACGGCTAGGATTTTTTCACTTGGACTTGGACTTCTTGTTATTCTCCCTGGTCTCTGGCTAGTGAGATCGGATGCCCGTGTGCATTGTTGTGCACGTAAAATATTCATTGGCAGTTGTAAATCTAAAAGAGTAGTCTAACGGCGCTGCCAGGGCAAAATTTGTAGTTAAAAATCTACCCAAAGTATTTCAGGATCCTCGCCAGTGCTACAGAGCCTGTGCTCTGTGCTAAGCTTTTTTTTTTAGACTTAGACTTGAGTTAGAAATAGGACAAAGCACTTATGGGTTACACTCGTGTGCCATGATGTTGATCCTTTGTACAATACCTTAAAACCTCAATCCTTTTAGATTGTAAATAGGTAAAGTTAAGCATCCATTTCACGTTGCTGACCCATCGGGCATATGGTTATAAGCCATTTTTCAATAATCAAAGTGGAACTCTATGGGTCATGTAGTGAATATTACGCCGGATACCTTTACTTCCAATTACATATCCCAGTAATCATAGTGGCTAGGTCAAGCAGGAAGCTTGGTTCAAATATAAAAATCTCTATTTATGTGGATTGGAACCTAAGACATTAAGACTGGCAGGCGAGCAAGTTACTCGCTGGGCTACTCGGCACCGACTTAGGAAATATCGTGTACTCAAATCCCCTTAGCACTGTTTCTACTGACAAAACAGTTCTGTCAAAGTAATTCCAGTAAAAGCATCTGAGAAACTTCAATTTCAGAGTCGTAAGAGCCTGAAAGGCTAGGTCCCTAGAGGTAGCCCACCTTAGATAATGTATAACGGTATTCTGTCACCACCATCTCCCCCCCCCCTTTTTTCAGTTAATTGAAGTTCTTGTATATTTATTTATTTATTTATTTATTTACATCGTCAATCATCAGTTCTCTTTGCGCCTAGTGGCACGTGCGGCTTCAGAGAAGAATTTCCATTTTTTCCTGTCCTGTGCAATCTTCAGTGCAGTTTTCCATGTCAGAGATGCCGCACTCAGGTAACTTTCTATCGTTCGTCTCCATGTTGTTTTTTGGGCGCCCCTTTTTTCTCTTCTCCTCTGGTATACATGCATTTGTTAACATAATTCATAGTGTTTCAAATATATTATAATATCTGTTGATTTTGCCTCTTCATCCTCATTTACTCTGTTACCACTTCGTTTCGGCTGTTTAGGTAGATATCAAATTCTGCTGCTTGCTCTTCTGGTCGCTTCCGCGCTTGTAGAGTTTCTCCGATATTCCCTTTCTATCTTTTCCTTGGTCTACATTGTGTTCTACGTCTATCTCCTCTTCTAGTGTGTGCCTTGTATGTTATGGCACCACACGGATTTTTCTGTAGCAGGTAAATCAGTTGATCTGATATCTTTGTATGTACGAGGTAATTTAGAATATGTTTTGTGCCGACTTACTCTTATGATGTTAATTTACTACTGTGCGCATAGTAATAACGTATTATTATAACCTTCGCCATTGTCGTCACAATCACTGTCTGTTCGAAACTGTCCGTCTTCTATCTAATTTGAATTAGCCTATGCGTTAGCTATGTTAATGTCCTTTGACAGACAGATCTAAAACTAAAGTTAAGTAAGGGACCCTTTTCCACACCTTCCACGCCTTAATGTATATACGGCTGCGCCTATATTTTGTGGACCAAACGGCACTTGGTGGGTTTTGTGGTCAGCATCACGTCGCCGCCTTTACTTCCAAGGACTGTACCTGATACCCACTCAAGGCTGGGTCGACTTGGGAGCCAAAATCATGTTTCCAAAAAAGTCTGGCCCCAGTCTTCTTAATTTCAGTTTTTAGTTACTGAGGTTTCTCAATATTTTATGCGCATCGACGCCCCTGGCCCATTCTATCCATCACAGGCAATCTCCAATAGAAGCTACATTAGACAGCGACATGAAACATCGCAGGCGTCACTTCTACCTTTTTGCCTTATTTCTGCTCCAGCGGTTATTTACCGACTCCACACAGCAATAATATCGCTACAGTTTGGCGCACAAATACCCGTTGCCAGGCATTTGGCTACAGGGAAATATCATTTGGAAATGAACTTTGGTTGCCCAATGGCTGTTCCCAAGGGAGTTGTTGAGAATTTCTAGTGGGATGAACATGACGCTGCAGGATTTGTTTTATGGAAAATGGTTTTAGCAAAATGTGGACAGAGGTGTTGTAAATGGATGTGAATGTTCAATAACTGTTCCATTGCAAATATCAGTAGGATAATTTTGTCCTGCCCGTTATCCCCTAGTAGAGCATAGGTTTTCAACAAAACTCAAGTCATCCTTTTCTTTGCAATCCCATTAAGCTAACACAATGTCCTCCCTAACTTCAATCTTTATCTCCCTTCTTCGTGCTTTTGTTTTTGTCTTTTTCCCCATCTGGGCATGTCGGGTGGGTAGTCGCATGGCATTTCGCTATGTTGATGACCTGTAAGACTGGCTTTATTCCTAGCATTCGTCTGACTTCGTGATTTCGTATTCTGTCTGTCCTTAAAACTCCTGCAGCTCTTCTCAGGCATTTCATCTCTGTTGTCACAATTTTACGTTCATTGGAGGATGTAAGTGTCCACGTTTGGCAATGATAGCATAGTACATGTTAGTTAGTTATTCCTCTTGTGCCAAAGATGGCGCATAGGGCAGAGGTCATAGTTTTCCACGTCTGTCGGTTCGTTGCCACTTGATGTAGGTCTTGAGTGCGACTGAGACCTATGGTTGAGCTCTCCCTTGTGATGGTTCTACGGAGAGTTTCTTTTGGTCTTCCCTGTTTTCTTTTACCCTCTGGTGACCATATAAAGGTTTCTTATCGATTGATACTGATGATTTCCAACTCTCACAACCATAAGTTAGCACTGGGATCACACAGGAATTGAAGACCTTAAGTTTCGTGTTGTTGCTGAGTGATGTACACGTAAGGATATCAGATGGGGTTACTCCAGCGGATCTTTTATGAGATCAATCTGAGCTTGAACAATGATGTGATCACTAATGAGGCATGAGGTTTGAGATTTTGAAAATCATGACACACGGATAGTAACCCATAAGGGCTCCGTTCTTCTTCAAGCTCAAGTCTGAGTCCAAAGAAGCTCAACACAGTGCACAGGCTCTATAGCTCCGGCGAGGATTCTGAAATACTTTGGGCAACAATGCACACGGGCGTCCGATCTCACTACCCAAAGACCAGGTGTGATTACTAGAAGTCCATGTCTACGTGAAAAAATCCAAGCTCCCACCGGGAATTGAGCCCGAAACCCCCAGCACTCGAGGCGGACACCATGCCTCGAGACAACGCATTCCCCTTTTGAGATATAATACAGGTGTAATGTACTCTATACAGTTGATCTGAATATCATCCATTTACAAATTCAAACTAAAGCATCAGGGAATAAAGAACGCAAGCGCGCACACATACTGAAACATAAACAGGTAAACATACACGAGCGCGCACTCACAAACATCTATAATTAAATGCAAGAAAATATTTTACAAAAGTAAAGATTATGATCTAATATACCTAGACCAAGGAATATGATCCCATGTAACCTTTTTAATACACCATTGGTGATTTAATGATAGAAAGTATTCAGATACTATATTCATCACACTAGTCATAAGTAATCCCGTCAACCAAGGGGAATTAATCCGATAATATTGCTCTAATCAGCAACTGAGTAGGTCACCATGTCACCACGACTTGACTTTCGTCTACAAATCAGAATGGCTTGTTTTCTTGTATAAAACGTAACCTTTTGAATAACAAGTTTCAATCAAACACCAAGTCAGCCAAAAAAAAAAAAAAATAAAAAAAAAATTGATGTGCAAAACAAATTATATACAAAGGAATCGGGAAAACAAGATCGTTTACAAATAAATACAAATTAAACATTTCGATCAAATGATTTATGAAGGGAGTACCGGCTCTTTGTAATCTTTGTTATAATAAAATATCATATTGTTAACCCTTTCGTCCTTTTTAGGACGAAATTTTTTGTTTTTTGAAGCCCCACCCTGGATTTTGCCAGGGGCCGCAATATAGGCAGGCCATAAATATGGCCAATTGTCTGAACGCGGTTTCTGGGACCTCTCCACTGTGATCCTCATCCACATGGTGGCACTTTGTGTCATCGGGTGTTTTTCGCTTGTGTGATGTCCTAGTGGGGTAGAAAGTCAGTCAGTCAATCTTTGTTGTACAGACAGATGAGTTCTATAGTGGGTTTTTGTTCTATTTTCTATTACTTGATTAGGACATTGGTCGAAACGTTCTGTTTTATATATCGGAATCTCTCCCCTACATCAAACACCCCCCCCCCCCCCCAGCCCCGGATTGAGTTGTATAGTCACTGTTTGTGTTGTATCCAAGTTGCATTCAGTATTTTTTTTTTTTGGCTGCAGTGCAGTCAGTCTTTTTGACACTCCCCGTGTTCGCTGTGGGACCCCATTTTGAGGAACAAAAAAAAAAAACAAAAAAAAAAAACACTGTCTCCCCAATATGCATAAAATAAAAAAGCTACTAATTGCGGATTTTTGCTCTCCGAAGCTGGAACACATCTGCCTTAGAGTGGAGGAGCTATCAGTACGTATACGAGTAAGCCAAATCTTTAAAACTAATAGGCGGGTAACACGCAAGTTCTGAAATAAGATAGCATACAACCAAACTTCGTTGAAGTTTAAAACCAGTCCGGTGAATGCTAGAGTCCAAGTCCTAGTCCTTTTGAGAGAGAAAAAAAATTAAAAGGTCGACCATTTTCAGACTGCTGCTAGCTAGCCGAGGCTGCTAACAGTCTCCGCCTATATTTGTGGTTTTGGTTATTTGTGTCACCTGCGTGACTAAATTCTAGTATTGCGCTATTTCTGGGCTTGATGCTTCCATCCGGTTCCGACCGCTCGTCCTGCATCCTGTTGTTAGCTTTTCTTTTCCTTCCTCTTCTTATCTCCTCTTGGTGTCATCTCTCTCTGATAATGCTAAAGAAAAGAAGGCTTGTGTTGACGCAATCAATTTATATACTAAAGAAGTGTGTCCACAATATATACCAGACTAAAGCCAAATATTAAAAACGTGAAGGAACAATCAAAATACATAGACAGGCTGAGGGAGAATTTAAATCTTTAGGCTCCAAATGACTTATGACTTGTTTCCTAGTCACACCAAAGACTTTAACTCGAAGAAACGGAATTCGTTAAGTGTTTATCAAGTATGTGGTGTTTTATTTGAACGCAACAACTATATTTGAAGTTAGATAAGTATTTCCACAAGACGTTGAAGAACCAACACCAACACCAACATTACTATTAACTACTAAAAAAAAAAAAAAAAAAATTACAATAATTTAAAAACCAGGTCTTATAATTAGTGGCTTGTTCTGTCGCTTATAAAATTACGCTACATCTGTAGAAGTGAAAGTATTTGCATGGAAGCACATTAGATTTATGAAAGCTCGCAACATCAAGAAAATCACACAATAAACCATTCCAGCTATTTTGTTTGTTCAGGATAGTAGCTTTGTGGTGGTCGCAGATACTTGTATTATGATAAAGAAAAGAGAGAAAGAAAATATGTGTGTGTGTGTGTGGACAGACAAACAGACAGACAGACAGACAGACAGACAGACAGACAGACAGACAGACAGACAGACAGACAGACAGACAGACAGACAGACAGACAGACAGACAGACAGACAGACAGACAGACAGACAGAGACAGACAGACAGACAGACAGACAGACAGACAGACAGACAGACAGACAGAGACAGACAGACAGACAGACAGACAGACAGACAGACAGACAGACAGACAGACAGACAGACAGACAGACAGACAGACAGACAGACAGACAGACAGACAGACAGACAGACAGACAGACAGACAGACAGACAGACAGACAGACAGACAGACAGACAGACAGACAGACAGACAGACAGACAGACAGACAGACAGACAGACAGACAGACAGACAGACAGACAGACAGACAGACAGACAGACAGACAGACATCACTGCCCATCAAATATTGGATCGCAACCTGTTCCTCCCCACAACGCGTAACGACAGAACTGAACACTGATGATAATGACACATTGACAATTGTAATATATACATTTTCAGTGTTGACTAGACTAATATTTCCCAAAGTACATGATCGAGGTTAACTCGATCAAATATTTTTTTCTTGATCACTATATACAAGAAATATACCAACAAAGAAGAATAACGTAGAGCAAGAGCTAGATCAAAAGCAAAATGCTAAGATAGCATCAGAGAAACTCTACAGCACCACGATGTGTCTATGGTTGAAGCAGACAGAAGAGCACGAAGCAGGACTAAATATCTCACTCGACACCGAAAGCGGTAAAAGAGAAGTTCTTTCTTCTTTGTGTTCACCAGCTGTAGACTCTGGCGTAAAGTTCTGGTTGTTCGTCCACTTCTGGACTGCAGTCATGCTCCAGAACCTGAGTGTTGCATGTGCATCAGTTTTACAGATCTGATTCAATTGAATGCAGACTGCTGGTTCCTTGCCTCTCAGGCAGATGCACTCCGACTTCAAAGGAAGCTCCCCAGTTAGTCGACTCTTACGACATGCTTTTGGGGAGGCAATGGGTCTATTCTTGTTTTCCACACAATAGGGCCCCGGAACCCACACGGGGGAAAAGAGAAGTAAAGAAGAAGATCTATATTCACTCGATACAGCCCGTTATTGTATCCTTGAATTTTTAGCTGTTGCCTAGTAAAGATATGAACACAGCGTGGGTTTCTTCTCAAAACAATTTGTGATTCACTGAACTGGGCGTAGTCTTTTCTAAAGATCAAACAAGTAAATGTCAACCTTACCTGACCTGAAAGAGTTTAAGGGTCAGGAACATGGAAAAATCCTAGAGGTGTAGGTGAAGGTGGAAGAGAGAATGCGCGTCATTGCATACCATTTCAATAATTTTAAAACATAAATTAAAAAAAAAAAAAAACACAGACTGTGAGTCTCTGAACAAAACAATCCAAATATTACTTAAAAAAAAAGGCGGAGGATATTATGGAAAATAAATAGAAACTATTACCAAAAATGGACAGAAACCATTACCGAAAACAAACGTTATACATTACCGAAAACAGACGCAGTACAAACACATAAGTACTCACGGACATGAAGATTCTTGTCGAACGTCACTTACCTAGATACAAATAAAACAACAAGCAGTTAGTAAAATATAAAGGTGACATTTCATTGTTTCACTTAAAATGTATATGCAAGTTAAACATACGAAAAAAGTGAATGAGTTGTAAGTAGAGTAAAACAGATACTTTAACACAGAGAGGGATGTTGAAATCGTTTTATGTACAGTGAAAGATCTACTTTCAGACAGTAAAACGTGCTGAGTCTATAGTGAGACATTGTGAATAATGGTTTAAAAACAATTGATTTACAGGACTAGGCCATGTCGCAATCACACTTACAACAACACCACTTTTGTTTATAATTGGAGACATTATTCACATTAAATAAAAAACGTAATAAACATAGCTGAGCTACACTTTGAGACAGACGATCGTGTCGTCGAAAGTCTACAACAACAAAGAAACATAACATACTTAGTTACAAAACGGAAATAATCATATTTTCAGATACCCATCAGGCTCTGAGGCCATATATACAGGAAATTCAAGAGCGGGGATTCGGAACGTAGCCCATGTGGCCAGGCACCGTAGAATACTGAATATATACCCTAGACGTGTTGTCTTCATGCAGAAGAGAGATCCCAGGTTTGGGTGGTTAGCATCCCAATGGAGTCAAGCCGTGTGGAACAGTTGAAGACATGTGTCGTAGCAAAGACTTCATAGAGTCCTGAGGCCTTCACATCTGAAAACTATTCGCGGGGAAATCGACAAGAAACAGAAGACCATACTGATATCTTGAGTCTGAATCCGCATCTAGTCAGAGTTTTAACTGACATGGGCTCATATGTCAACTTATGCCAACGAAGGTACAATGAAATGTCTTAGAAGCTAATGCGAGTGGGGTGATGTCGATCGCATCATCAATCGAATAATACTTCTTTTTCTTGATGTTCATTTCCTTTTTTTCTCTTTGGGTGTGAGATTCTGCTTCTTACTTTTCTGGTGGTCTTGATCACAAACACATCCTAGTGTTGTAGAGTTTCTTTTTTCTTCCATCATGTTCTTGGTCTACCTCGTGCTCTAGGTCCTTCTCCTTGTTTGGTGTATGTCCTGTATGGTATGACGCAACAAGACATTCCCTGTAAGTGATCGAACCATTTGATTGTTCATAATACCATGTCCGAATGGCACTCGCAGTCGGATCCGAAGATTTGGGTTCAGGGGCAGCAACGAGCTTGACATGGGAAGTTAAGGAAGTCGACATGGGAAGTTAAGGAAGTCGACATGGGAAGTTAAGGAAGTCGACATGGGAAGTTAAGGAAGTCGACATGGGAAGTTAAGGAAGTCGACATGGGAAGTTAAGGAAGTCGACATGGGAAGTTAAGGAAGTCGACATGGGAAGTTAAGGAAGTCGACATGGGAAGTTAAGGAAGTCGACATGGGAAGTTAAGGAAGTCGACATGGGAAGTTAAGGAAGTCGACATGGGAAGTTAAGGAAGTCGACATGGGAAGTTAAGGAAGTCGACATGGGAAGTTAAGGAAGTCGACATGGGAAGTTAAGGAAGTTGACATGAGAAGTTAAGGAAGTTAAGGAAGTCGACATGACATTGACCACGTCACTCAACGAAAGTCAATTGGTCTGTAAAAGATAGGTCTAGCCCTATATGCCTAATACTCCTCAAGGGCGTGAAAAACGGAACTTCACCTGTACACGGTTGAATGCCATCTGATTAGTCCGTCTATATCGTACTGCATTCTCTGTAGCAATAATAAATCCACTGCCGACTTGCAAGGCCTGTCGTAACTTCACGAGAACCTCGTAAGCCAGGACAGAATGCTGATTGGTCTATGAAATATAATTTTAGTAGCGTACCCTTTATATGACATTGCAGAACCAACCCCATCATTTTTTGGCTTTTGTGGTTTTCCTAGACAAGTTAACGTCCAGTAGTTTGCCATTGCCCTTCTAAACGGTCGGCTTCTCGATACCACTGTCGAAATCAACGCAAGGCGGGCAGCTGGGATTGAACCCGGCTGGCCCAGCACTACGAAACGCGTTCGTAACGCCTAAGCCACAGAGGCCGACAATGAAATATACTTGTAGCAATATACGCGCCACGAGTATAAATATGGATCTTATAATCAAAACTCTTCGCAGCCACACGATGTGTGGATTTCTACGTTTCCAAACAAACACCAGATAGATGTGCACTTATGCTGAAGAGTTAATTTTGCAATCCCCGGAGAGCGCTAAGGAGTTTCCCATCGACCGGTTGCCACAGAAAACATATATCCCCTTGTTTATTTCATTTTTACCGGCTTTTGACCCCGCTTCTTTTTTACATTGTGTATACATTCTCAAAGGACTCCCCAACATATATACCGCTGACTAAGTAAAGTAAAGGACCCTTTTCCAAACCTTTAGGCGTATAGGGCATATAGGGCTAGACCTATATTTTTTTTAGACCAATCGGCACAAGATGGACCTGCCACTTTCCGTCCCGGGACTGCACCCGGTACCCACTCAAGGCTGGGTCGACATGGAAATACCGCTGAGACTATTCAACAATGATGTTTGCACATCTGCAACTAAGGCAGTCTGTCAGCTCTTTCACTGCCAACAACACCCGCGTATCCTAGAGCAAAGACAAAGGTAACCCACGCACAGTGGAGCACCAAACGGTTCTCAGCCGACCTCTAAGAGATTCGCGGCAGCTGCTGGACAATAATAACAAACTAAACGAAGGTAAAGATTAAGGAACTGGAAAGCATTCCATGATACCACTAGCTCCAAAATTATCGACAGACAACGAGAGTTGCAAGGGAAGCCCATCTACAATTCAATACACACGGGCGCCGGAAATTGCTACCCAAGTTTAAAGTTTTAACAACGAATCAACATCATGGATAGTAACCCACAATAGCTCCGTTCTACTTTTAAAGTCTGAGTCCGAAGCAGCTCAGCGCGGTGCACGGGCTACGTAGCACCGGTGAAGATCTCGTAATATTGTGGGTACATTTTCAACACCAAATTTTGCCCGAGCAGCGCCGTCAGGTTCTTCTTTTCGATTTCCAACTGCCGAGAGATTTTTTTTATGCGTACGCAACAAGACACACGGGCGTTTGACCTCACTACCCAAAGACCAGGGGAAATTACTAGAAGTCCCCGTGAACAAACAAAAAAAATATAGACTTCACCTGGGCCTGAACCCAGGACCTTCAGTACTCGAGGCGGCCACCATACCTCGAGCCCACGCAGTCCCTCTCTTGCTACCCAGAGACCAGGGAAACGGGGCTTGAACCTAGGCCAACAACGAAACAAATAATGAGTTAATCGGTGCTCGTACACAGAAACACGCGCAGAGTCGAACGCAACGTTGTGTGAACATTTTAAAGCAATCGGTTCAGTAGTTTCCGAGTCTTTAGGTAACGACACAGAAAAGTTACATTTATTATTATAGATTTATGTCTGTTATGTACATTTTAGTCAGTCGTGTGCATGCGGCATTGCCCTCCTTATATACACGTTGCAAGGTGTTACATGCAAACAGATAGCGAACACTTTCTACACGGGGTCTTGTGGGACAGCAGTGGGCATGGGCTAAAAAAGAGGTAACTACTTGGATGGTACAAACAGAAGCCATGATCAGAACTGAGTGTGCTGCCGACACGATAGTGCATGGTGAGGAACGGGTTACAGTGCCGCCTAGCAAAATAAACTTGCATAGAGTGATAGTTTCCTTAGACGTAGTTTGCCGGAATGGATAGCTTTCGAAACAGAGATGTAAGTGCAAGAGCTGATCAATGAAAATTCACCTACAGGAGATATCGTTATATACACAGATGGGTCTGTAGTGCCAGATATAAAGAGTGGGTGGGATTTTATTGCAAAGGTGAATGGACACAGATTGAAAACAGAGTCTGACGTATAACGTCACAACATCCAGTATACGAATGGAGGTGGAGGCAGTAACAGCAACTTTGTGATGCCTTGAGAGCAGCATAGTCCAGGATGTGGTAACGGTAATGGAATCACAGGGCAAGCTTCGGAAAATAGAAACGGGCCTCCTACGCGAAGTGGTTATATCGATTAATAACACATGTTAGTGGCATATCATGTGGGAATGTCCCAAGAGCATGGATATCAATTCATTCATTGAATTTATGCAACAAGAGACAGAGGCCGACCACCACGAATCTGGATGCAGGACATTGATAATGCATTGGCTATTGAAGCACACAGGGTTGGATAACTGGCTAGAGAAAGGGAGATTTTCAGGTGTACGGTGAAGAGATGGACACTCTGAAAACGACACACTGACTGGTTATGGTGATGTGCGTAGACACGTCGTGCATGCATGCATGAATGAATGTGTATCTTCGTGTGTATACACGACAAAGCATAAGGAAGGAAGACAGGCACAGACAGACAGGCATACGTATGGACAGGCAGACAGAAAGACTAGAGAGACGATGAGATAGTGTGTCAGAGCAATAATAATACATGGACAGACCAGCCGATCAACATTAATCTTCTCAGCGCTAGAAGGATTGACAGAGGCACAACCATCTAAGAACGGATGAGTCAAGCTATTTACATGCCATTATGAGGTCTACAAGCCGATTATCTAGAGCTATATTTTCTTCTATCAAAGAGCGATATGGTGGGGACCCGGATATCAATGAGGTCAGTGATCGCATGCGCAGTTGAGGGACGCGATTGCTGCAGATAATAGTTGCTTCTGTATGACTCCAAAAAGCGCGCAAGCATATGCAAGCACAGAAAGAAAAAAAAAAGGGTTGGGGGGGGGGGGGGGGGGGGGGGGGGGGGGGTTGCTCAAATGTGTAGTGCTTTTGGCAAATCATATATTTATAGTTCTGAATATTGTGGGTATGTATACATAATATTTTACATAAATGGAGAACGTTTATACATAGACATGGGAAGCTACTTAGAACACTTATACATTTTTTTTAGAGGAAGATGATTTTATGAACATTACTGCGAAGGGGGGGGGGGAGTTGGGCTAAACTGTTTTTGGGGAGTTTAGGGTGCATGAGGACCCCCCCCCCCCCCCCTTTCCCCTTTTTGCAACCCCCCCCCCCCCACCACCACCATCCCCCCGCTGGTCTTGCACCAGTCGATGCATTTTTCTTCATCCTCTTACCTTTTGAAGGTTAGACCCTAGACCAGTCACTCAGTCACTAGAATGTCTTTTGCAGAACATTGCTGCCATAACAACCCTCCGGAAAACTTTTAGATGACAAGCTAGTTGACCTGCGACCGATACACCCTTCTGGAGATCATTTGCAACATCCTGCACCCATCTACTCTCTGGCCTTTCTCTACCTCTCTTTCAGGACATATACCCCTCCATTATTGGTCTCTCTAAACTTTCGTGATGTTTCAAGTGACGAAAATATTTCAATGTTACTTGTTTTATCATCTTTAATAGCCAACCTTCCTCGATATTTATTTCTTGAAATATTGATATGTTTGTACTTTTCTGTACCCATGATATTCTTAGAACCCGTCTATAACATTTGTATTCAAAGGCATTTATGCGCTGTTCAGCTTGTTTAGTAAGTGTCCAGGTCTCACAGGCGTATGTTGCAATAAGAAAGATGCATGCTATTAGAAATCTAATTTTGTAGTTAGACGTTTTACCAGTTCGCGCCAATAAGTGATGAATATTGGTAAAGCAGGCTAGTCAAAGATGTTCTTCACAGTTTCAGATGTCCTGAATCCTGTATGTATTTGTGTGTGTATGTGTGTGTGTGTGCGTGTGTGTGCGCGCGCGAGCGCGTGCTGGGAGGAGCAGGGGTGGGGGTGTGTATAAGTATATGCTTGTGTGTTTTTCCTTGACCTGATTTGTCTGGCCCTGTCAGTTGCAACTCGTGTTCCTACAAGGTAGTGCAAGAGTCGACAAGCACTAGAGTGGCTACAGAAACATGGCGACATCTTTGATCAGAAAACATATCTTCGTCATTGTTGTGTGCACTATATGGGTATATGAAAGGGAAGTTCATTATTGAACGTAAACACTTGGTGCGGTGCAGGACACATTGAACGCAATGTAAAGAGAGAGAAAAACGGTTGGCTCCAAGTCCCCGGAGAGGAAGGATGCGGTGATGTAGGTTCTAGTCTGGGTGTTGTCAGACTAGTCCTGCACACCCGCATATTACGCTGGCGTTAGGCATACAGGCTATCGGCGCGAGATACCACAGAGGCCGGGCCAGCGTGACAGAAGCTCGTGTGGTGAGATGGGAGATCTCAAGTACGTGTCAGGCCGCAGACGGAAGGTCTGGATAATCTTCACAAGGTATTGTGCATCGGCCTGTATGATCTTTCTAGTGACAGTGTACCCAAGGGATGGGTGTCATAGAGACAGACACGTACTCACGAGCAGTGGGTTTGCACGAGCAGGTAATGTTTGCTCGTTGTTAACCACGGAACAGGGTGGCAGTAGAAGTAGCCCAGAGCGTCCGGAGTGTGTGTTGCCTTGCCAGTAGGAATGACTGTGGCAGTATAGAAATTCATGTGGATTCATTGTTTTGGTTTTGAAATACATTAATTATATTTTGACGTTCAACATGTATTCGGCGTCCATTATTGCTGTTGGGCTGGAGTGGTGACTTTGATCTGTAACACTATTAAGCATACCTGGATACTTGGCAAGTGTGCGGTGCATCAAGCGAACAATCGCACACGTCAGTCATCGCGTTCACCAGCTGTAACTCTGGAGAAAAGTTCTGGCTGTTCGTCCACCTCTGGACTTTAGTCTTGTTCCAACCTGAGTGTTAGGTCCACATCCGTTTTTCATATATTTCTTATCGCTATGCAGTTTTTGATGCACTCTGACTTCAAAAGAGACCCCAACGAGTCGACTCCTACGACATGCTTGTTGGTGAGGCAGTGGGTCTGTTCTTGTTTTTCCGACAAAACCCACACGGGGAAGGAAAATATACGTGACATGACAAACTGAAAAGGGATGTAATGGTTATCCAACGGCAGCCTCCATTCTGTAAAGAACTTCTACATTGTGATGTCTGTAACATATAATTTAATTGTTGTGAATCGTGTCGATATTTCTTTATTATAGCTCAGAAAATGGCCAATGTTAGTGTTAACGTAGAATTGTGGTTGTGTTTATCTTGAGACATCGAACTGTAATCCCCAACAGCCTATAAGAAGAAACTCCACAGGGGAGCATGTACAGCAGGAGTCTACCAATCATCAGTAGAAGTGATCCCTCGTCGACAAATGTTTCGGTCCACGAGCTCCTCGACATTTTCGGAGAGCGGGCCCACCTGAGCTCATGAGGCTCAGGGTTGATTTTCTCCTGCTTAGTGACTGAGCAAGAGGTACTGTGAGATTCGAAGTTTATTGTGAATTGTGCTTGTCTTTATCTGGAGACATCGAGCGGGAATCCCCGTGAGCCTATAACTTCGAACTGTTACATTGCTACGTGTGTCCTACTGAAAGAGGTGAGGGGTCCGAAGAGAATTAATCGCAAACATCAGAAAGAGAAGGTCATAATTTTTGTTGAGCTATGATATGAGAAGAAGGCAACTAGAATACATTGCGACCACTAGAACGATCTGCGGGGAAAACGATACAGAGGAAAACGCCAGATTTATTGTTGACAGCCTTTTGTCCAGGCTTTGAAAGTTTGCCGGCACATGAACTGATACATGCTGTTTAGGATTGCAGGTTGAAGAAATGTGTGGTCGCTTACGCGATTCGCAAGCACAAGATGATGAAAGATATATCCCATAGCTGCGGTGTGTGTAAATTTGCATATCATGTTATTCTTGTGTTCTAGACCCTAAATGATCTAGTGAAAAACTTGTAGTACTACGATATTATAAGACATGGGATTGTGGGAACATAACATAGTGTTTAGTATGTAAAGGGATTCTATGTGGTTGTAAGTGGCACTAAAACGGACCAGCTATGAAGTGACCCGTTTGCTATGAAATTTGAACTGCAAAACAAATTGCTGCCACTTCTTGGGTTCAAACCTAAACCACTAATCTGTTAGGCAAAACACTAACACCGACGCCAATGCACCACATTATATTTTTCAATCGCACCTTTCACATTTCCAGCCAATAGTGATCTGCTCCACTGAATTCATTTTTTTCCAATTAAACGGTTGATTATTCCGCTGGCGGTGTCCAATCAGAAACTGACAAAAGACCCCTTATTGACATGCCACCAGTTTACCCTCGGCTGCATTCCCAGGACAAAATCTTCCGCGCCAGTCATGCCAGACGGGACCTCTGTACTATATCCCGGAAATTGACTTCTCATTTCAGCCCCCATTCGATATCGACTCTCCTAATAATCACGTTAACGATTGCCTATCACCTCTAGCGTGTCCAAAAGTATTGACAAAGATGTCGAACGCAAGCCCGTAGAGAAATTTCGGAGTTCAATTGGACACAGAGGCGTGGTTAAACGCTTGGTTTGTCGAATTAATCGACAAACGTGTTTTAGTTATGTCTGGGTTGGTTGAGAAGGCGGTCAGGAATTTTTGGTTTTTTAACTTTGTTTGCTGGTGTCGGCCCTCAGGCTCTTACTTGTGTGTAACCCCAGTCTTGCAGTGCTTGTCTCTGCTTAGTTTCCTGTAAATAGTTTTCATTGTTGTTCAATTTGGCGCAGAGTTAATCTTTTTCCTCCTATTATTTTAAGCCTTTCCCAGCTGTTAACTCCAGCGGAAATTTCAAGTTGTTTGTCCACTCTTGGACTTTGGTTTTGTTTAAGAACTTGAATTTTAGGTGCGTATGCGTTTTACAGATATGGCTTTCTTCTTTACAGACTGTTGGTTCTTCGTCTCTCAGGCAGTTGAGGTCTGATTTCGATTAAAAAAATCCATAATAAGCCGAATTTTACGACATGCTTGTTAGAGATGGAATGGGTCTATTCTTGATTTCCCAACAAGTGCGCCCCAAAACCAACACGGTTTATGATTATTATTGGTTGGCCCGTTTGTAAACAGTAGCAAAATGTAAAAAGAAGTAGTAACAATAGTAATCATAGTAAAAGGACAGGAACTCTTCGCGTTAACAGATGTTCGACATACGTTGCTGGCTCTATGTTTGTACATGACAAATTGGCCTTCATTGTAATCACACCGCACTGACTTGACTTTCCAGGATGTTTCTTAGTAATTATGTTAGACTAAATCGACCATAGAAACCTACACCTATGAAAACATTTGCCTCGATACAGATTCAAACCCAAGCTTTTCGGGCCGGTCATCAATAATGATAATAATACAATAATTAACAATAATAATGAGACTCAATGGCTGCCACGTTTGCCTTATGCTCTGAAGGTTGAGCGTTTGATATCTTTTTCAGTTCACAAATGCATATTTAAAAAAACACAATTATGGGGTCGTTGCTAGATCGACGAAGTCTAAGCTTTGTGTTACGCTCTCGTTTAAAATCAAGAACTCTGTGGAGACAGACTGAGCGATGTGGGATGCATATCAGCAAAACAAAATAAATCCTCTAGCTTTTTCAAATTTGACCAAATCATTCCATAGAGTGATGGTTACTTTGCACCGAGAGTGTCGAGAATGAATAGCTGGCGAAACAGAGATGTAAGAGCTGATCAATGAAAAAATGTGAGATCTTTGTTTATACAAACGGATCTTTAGTGAGACGTAAGAAGAGTAGGTGGTTACATAGTGTTGTAAGAGCTGATCAATGAAAACATGTGGGATCTTTGTATATACAAACGGATCTTTAGTGAGACGTAAGAAGAGTGGGTGGTTACACAGTGTTGTAAGAGCTGATCAATGAAAATTCACGACTATGTGATATCTTTGTGTATACAGACGGATCTTTAGTGAGACGTAAAAAGAGTGGGTGGTGAAACAACGTTGCGAGAGCTGTTCAATGAAAATGGGTGATATCTTTGTTTATACAAACGGATCTGTAGTGAAAAGTTAGAAGAGTGGGTGGTGAAACAGCTTTGTAAGAGCTGATCAATGAAATAGATGATATCTTTGTATATATAAACAGTTCTGCAGTAAGACGAAAGAGGAGTGGGTGGTGAAACAGCTTTGTAAGAGCTGATTAATGAAAATATGTGATATCATTGTCTATACAAACGGATCTATAGTAAGACGTAAGAAATGTGGGTGGTGAAACAGTGTTGGAGGAGCTGATCAATAAAAAGAGGTGAAGTCATTGTATATACACATGGATCCGTAGTGAGTGATACGTGTAAAAGACTGTGCGGTAAAACAGTGTTGTAAGAGCTGATCAATGAAACAGTGATTATTTGTATAACAGCGGATCAGTAGTGAGAAAATTAGGTGATATGCAAGAACTGGTCAATTGTATATCTTTGTTTATACAAACGGATCTGTAGTTAGAAGTTAGAACAGTGGGTGGTGAAACCTTTGTAAGAGCTAATCAATGAAAATAGGTGAAGTCATTATATATACAATCGGATCAGTAGTGAGACGTGAGAAGAGTGAGTGGTGAAACAGCTTTGTAGGAGTTGATAAATAAACAAACGGATCAGTAGGGATATAGATGTGTATAAAAGATCTGTAGTGTGATAAGAAAGTGCGTTGGGGGTGAAGAGTGTTGGTCAGTTGATCAAAATAGGTGATACCTTTGTATATACAAACGGATATGTAGTGAAAGGTAAGAAGACTGTGCGGTAAAACAGTGCTGTAAGAGCTTATCCATGAAAATTCTCGAGTAGGTGATATCATTGTATATACAAACGGACCTGTAGTGAGACGTAAGAAGAATGGGTGGGGTTTTATTGCAAAGATGATTGGAGACCGTTTGAAAACAGAGAGTGTGGCGTATAAAGTCACATACAACCGAAAACTGTTTGGATATTATCAGAGCTCAGATTACATGCCCCCATAGAAGACAGCAAAAAAACTTGTTTTGAAATAGCGCCTGTTTTGCTTAGATTTATTACAACCACTACAGTGCATTGCAGTTAAACGTAAAGATATCCCAGTACTTGTACTGAATATTTTGAAGCTTTTAATAATGTTTATTACTTGATGTGTAAATAAAATGATGTAAGAATGGAGGGAGATCTCGAAGGGCACAATGTTAGTCGGGTCTGCGTGCCCAATTCCTAACCTTTTAAAAAGTTTGTTCGTTCGTCAATTCGTTTGTTCACTACATCCAGTTTTAGAATGGAGGTGGAGGCGGTAACAGAGGCTTTTCGATGGCTTGAGCACAGCACAGCCCGACATGTTATAACTGTAATGGACTACAGAGCATGCTTTCGAAAACTGATGCTGGTGAACTGCGCGCAAAGTGTGTCGCATCTTTTGATAACGTTTATAGATTTCCTGTCGCCGCCCCTCAGGACGGTGAGCTACTTTATGATCAAGCGGACGTGGTCAAGGATTAACAGGATCAAATGGGCAGTGCTGTAAAACAGACACAGAATCCATACACTGAACGACTAATTGAACAGGGGGTGAGCAGATGTTCTGGAAGTTATTGATCACTAAGAGGAAAACAGTGGACTTCTAATCAGGATACATGTCCTCCTATTAGCATGTTGACTCTTCTTTGGCTTCCGAAGAAGGGGGATAGAGTTTGTATGGGAATGTCCCGAGCGATGTCAGTACTTGATTTATTCATTCATCAATTTATCCATTCATATTCAAGCATAAATTTTCATATTTTACTGACAGCATACATCTTCTAAATTGTATCTTTCCCGCGTGGGTTCCCTATTAGAGGGAAAACAAGAATAGACCCACTGCCTACCCAAAACATGTCGTAAGAGTCGACTTATTGGAAGCTTCCTTCGAAGTCAGAGTGCATCTGCCTGAGAGGCGAGGAACTAACAGTCTGCATACAAATGAGCCAGATGATTCAAATGGATGCAAACGCAACACTCAGGTTCTTGAACAGGACTCCAGTCCAGAAGTGGACGAACAGCCATAACTTTCCGCTAGGGTTTACAGCTGGTGAACGCGAAGTAGAAGAAGAGGATAATTTGTATCTGAGCAAAGGAACTTATTATCTGCAGCACATGAGTTCCGAAGTGAGTCATGACTCGTTATGAAGGGACTTAATCGTTAAACAAACATCGTGAATTTATAATATGGTTTAAGAATGACTTTTTCTTCTTCTTCATTAAATTTTTTTTTACCGTTTGGAAGTTGAGGGAGATGGTAGGTTCTGCTTCCTTCTCCTGTGACCACCTCGACAGGATGCCTTTGATGATATTATGAAGTTTCACGGATGTCTTTTCCCAGAGTTCTTCGTCTACCTCGGGATTCAAGGCCCTCCATCTTAGTCTTTGGTATATAACAGAATGTTGGCACCTTTGCTCTTTCCAGACCCTAGTGTTATATTGTGCTATGTGGAGGCATGCAAATAGTATTCCATAGCGACGACGACTGTGACTAGCAACATCGGTCCAATCTCTATCTCATTCTCTATCTCATTTTCTCTATCTCTCCTTCTCTGTCACACTCTGTCCTCTCTATCTCATTCTCTATCTCATTTTATCTCTCCTTCTCTGTCACACTCTATCCTCTCTATCTCCTTCTCTCTCTCTCTCTCTCTCTCTCTCTCTCTCTCTCTCTCTCTCTCTCTCTCTCTCTGGCTACCAGTCAGTTAATTTACGATCTCGTTTCTCTAGTCTAAATTAAACAACTTTTGATAAAATTAAAATTGAGAATTACAACTGAATTCCCTAACTTTAAATTAGAAGTTATGGATTAACTGATTGTGTCTGAGACACTGACCACGCTAAAATTAAATTGTTTGGCTGAGATTTTTACAATAACAATAGTCTAGAAAAACTGTGAACTATTTTTGTTCCATCTGGCTACGGCATTTAATACGGCAAATCTTTGGCGTTTTATTAGTGCCTCTGTCCGCGACATTTGGTATTTTGATTAAATCTAACTTTTTTTTTTTACTCGTACTTGCGTTTTAGATAATGGTGTACATTTTTGTTGAAACGTTTAGAAGTACAGTTAAAGTACAGTTGCTTTAAGATTCCCTTTTTGAATACATTTATTTTAAGTACGATGTCAACGAAATTGACCACAAGCCATATGGGGCACATAATGTAGATCAAAGTGATGTTGATGATGATGATGATGATGATGATGATAACAGTTACGCATGCCGACGGCCAGTACCCAGTACACTTGCAATCCTAGTAATCATGTCGCAGTGACATCACGATTTACCGTCAAACTGAATCAGTCATGTGTCATTGTGCTAATTTCTATCAATTTCAAACATAGAGCAAAACCTGGTCAGGTTGGCACATGGCTCTCGCATAGAAGACAGTCCCATTCCAAAGGATCTCCTGCCTGGCGAGCTGGCAACACTGACGATATCTGCAACAAGGCCAAGGACATATAGAAACGCGACCTAGTAGATACCAACATTGACACAAACACTTGGGAGAGATCAGCGGCAGACCGACTCCTATTCAACAAGACACAAACCGTGGCACTTGGCAAAAGGCCAAGAGCAGAAAGAAAAAGAGCAGCGGTTCTTAATTTGTGGGTCGAACGACTCTTTTAAAGCCGTCGACAAAGACCATCGAAAAACATATATTTACTGAAGTTATGAAGTAGCTGCGAAATAGTTTTACGGTTTTGGTGTCAGCACAACATACGAAACTGAATTAAAAAGTCGTGGCATTATGAAAGCTGACAGCCACTGATATAGAGGGTAGCCGTCTAAGGTAAAAACCAGATTCGGTATAAGTAAAGTAAAGGACCCTTTTCCGCCCCTTTAGGCGTATAGGGCATATATGGCTAGACTTATATTTTATAGACCAATTGGCACAAGATAGGTGATGTGGTCAGCATCACGCCAGCCGCCTTTACCTCCCGAGACTGCACCCGGTACTAACTCACGTATTGGGTCGACCTGGGAGCCGAGGTCATTTTTGAAAAAAGTCCGGTTCCGCCAAGGAGCAAACATACAACCTTCTGATCCGTGGCAAGCGTCTAAACGCTTTGCCTTGGCGACCTCCAGATTCGGTATAACAGAGCATCAACGTGTTTTTGTAGAGAAAGTCCCTCCAGTATTGATTCTATAGTCATAGAAGGAGCTTTTCCCAAAACCAGTGGTACAGCTCCATGGTCCAAAGGGACTGGTGGTTGACCCCGGATTCTAAGTCAACCTATTTGAAACAGGCAAGAGGGGATTGTTTTGAGAAGAGATTGGTCTGTCTTTGCCTCCATCATGAACAGAATGCTCACTAGTCTAATCATATGGCTCAGGCAGCCATATCAAATAGGCGCCATGGTGTTTATGTTCTTTTGCCCCTAATTCCCCCTTTTCCATCAAATTTATTCTTTTCTTTTCTTCTTCCTTTGTGTCTCATGATAACTGTTTCGTCATCTTTCGTTCTTCCTCGTCCCTTCTTGTTTGTTACATTTTCCTAATTGCTTTTTCCTTCTACACTGATAATCTTTCTTCCCTTTGCCCCCCCCTCACCCCACCCAATTCGTGGAGCATAGGCCCTCATCCAACTCTTGACATCAGTTCTCGTTATGCCTAGTGGCACATGAGGCTTCAGATAGGACTTTCCATGCTTTCCTGTCCTGTGCAATCTTCAGTGCAGTTTTCCATGTCAAAGATGCCGCACTCAGTTCACTTTCCATCGTTCGTCTCTATGTTGTTTTTGGGCACCCCTGTTTTCTCTTTCCCTCTGGTGTCCATGTGAGAGCTGTTTTGGCGGTTATATCAAAATTCATTCTCATAACGTGGCCAAGCCATTTCCGTCTTCTCTTGGAAATCATACTGTCTAAAGTTTCTTGGTTTCTGACTTAAAGTAGTTAAGTGTTTGAGATTGTGTCTGGCCAGAAAATTTTGATAATTCTACGTAGACATGTGTGGTGGAAGGTGGACAGCTTGTGTGCATCCTTTTTGGTCATTCTCCAGCATTCCGCTCCAAAAAGAAGAACTGGCAAAATGATGCTCTTGTATAGTTGGAGTTTTGTTCCTCTTCAGTAAATGTCTGATCTCCAGATTTGCCTAATCCTTCCAAAAGCAGCTCTAGCTTTGTTCAGACGTGACCGTATGTCCACATCGGTCCCTCCCGGTAGGGACACCACGCTGCCAAAATATGTGAAATGTTCTACATTTTCAAGAGTTTGGTTATTTATGGCCACTGGTTGTTGGGTTTGGACTGCTCGTCTTGCCACGTCGTTGCTAATGCACGCAGCTCACCCGATGATCCCTCCCTCCATCTTGCAAATTTGATTCTGTAGCCCCCTTCGCCCTGTGCCTTCATTTCTTTACCTCTGTAGGTTTGAATGCAAACGCTTTTCAGGTAAGTTTTTTCCCATATGTTTTATTCAACGCTATCATGGTGTTCATGTTGGTCCTTTAAATTTTCTTTAGTTAAAGAAAGAGCAAAAAACTGAGAAGGTTCGGCCATATGTCGATAATGCCCTGGTTCCAGTTGTCACTGTGATTCATGTCGACGCCTTGCAATGATAGTCAGGGCAACGGGAGGATCACGCACAACATGGTAAAACGAACATTAGTTACAGTACACTCTTAAAGAAATAAACATTAGATGTATGCAAACCATTATAAAGTGCACCTGCAAGCTTCGTACACTTTATGCAAACCATTAGAAAGTGCACCTACAAGCTTTGTACACTTATGCAAACCATTAGAAAGTGCACCTACAAGCTTCGTACATATCATGCAAACAATTAAAAAGTGCACCTACAAGCTTCGTACACTTCATGCAAACCATTAGAAAGTGCACCTGCAAGCTTTGTACATTTTATGAAAACCATTAGAATGTGCACCTACAAGCTTCATACACCCTCGCCTTTTTTCCTAAGCCTCCCTCCCCTCCCCCTTTCCTTCCCTCCACCCAACATCTTAACTTCTTTTCGCTCGAAATTTCTATGAAGTCACCGGAAAACGGATGGGGTTGGGGGGGGGGGGGGGGGGAATAACAGAATGCAGCCACACAGGTTACCATCAAGGGTGCTAGATCCGTGAAGAGATGATGCACAAGCAAAAGAACAGCCTAAGAGAACAGATAGTCCCTTCACAGTCATAGTTATAAACGATTGCGTACTGCATCATACGAGTTGTAAAGTTCATAATGTTATGTCACTGTGGGGTGTTTTACTGAACACCTTATGTATTGCAGTTTCACAGAAAATGACAGTAGAATGTGTCACACAACAAGTACTCGGTCAGCCATATTCCTCCACACGACGCCTGGCGGCAAAACAGAAACGATAGCAATGACAATTAAAGTACTGTGTTACCTCGGTATACGTTCACTCTGTTATTTGTTTAACTTGACACACGTCCAGATTGGTATACGTTCACTCTGTTATTTGTTCAACTTGACATACGTCCTGTTTGGTATACGTTCATTCTGTTATTCGTTTAACTTGACACACGTCCTGTTTGGTATACGTTCACTCTGTTATTTATTCAACTTGACATACGTCCTGTTTGGTCCACGTTCCGTTTGGGATACATTCAAGGATCAGGAGCAGATTAAGTTCGTACGCCGAGGCGAAACTTAAATATGTCTAATACTGTCTGCTGTGGAAAAGGCCCGGGAAAAATGCCCTAAGTCAGTAGAGACTAAGAGGGAGCTGGTTCAAGTCTGCAAAAGTACATTGTGAAGTGACACTATATATTAGGTACACGCATACAGTACAAACATAAAAGTAGCCCAGAGACGTCGGAACCTAAAGGCTGAGCCACGTTAACCCCCCCCCCTCTTTCACCTTTCCCCACACCTCCACCCCCCCACCCCACCCCATTTTCAAGAACAATTTTACGGGAACGCTGTTTCTCGTCCCCAATGTTATTAGGTCGCAGTTTTACCCGAACTCAGTCCTTGTCCAGAATTTTCTATAGTCGCTAAACTGCCTTCCTCCCCCCCCCCCCTTTTTTTCGCGCACCCCCCTCCCTCCTTTCACCCCCCCCCCCCCCTCCCCGTTCCAAGTATATAAGTTTTAAAGAATTTTCTTTTTAAATGACAGATTTCATAAAAAATTATATATATATATAAAACCAGGCTTTAGGCCCACCGAGCATATACAGCTTAAAACAAAATATGTAGGGGAGTCCCACCCCCTTCTCAGAATACTGCCCCGCGTGGCGAAGGTTCAACCTCTCCCACACACAGCAGATTATTGCTCCGCGTGGCGAAGGTTCAACCTCTCCCACATACAGCAGATTATTGCTCCGTGTGGCGAAGGTTCAACCTCTCCCACATACAGCAGATTATTGCTCCGTGTGGCTCAACCTCTCCCACAGACAGCAGACTATTGCTCCGTGTGGCGAAGGTTCAACCTCTCCCACAGACAGCAGACTACTGCCCCGTGTGGCGAAGGTTCAACCTCTCCCACGCAGTATATTATCACCCCTACGCCTAATTTATAGTACAGCCACTTCTGGCCTTGATTCCAGATATTAATATCTAAAAATGCAACCACTTCTGCCAGCGAGTGCTCGTATATCACTCATTTCTATTATGTTAGAGTGCGGACCCACTCTCACAAACAGAATTCATGACTATAGATCACACAGACTCTGCTTTCAGCATGATGGTTGAGTTGTCGATTATTTTATCCAAGAACAGCTCAATGCAATCCATTAGTGATTGTTTCTCTGGTAAGTAATTACCGTCTCGATTGCATTTGCAAATAACTGTTATCCATTCAGCCAGTCTCTCCTCTGGGCGTTACTGTGTTTGGCTAGACACATAGCTTCTGGTTCCAGAGTCACACATAATGTATCTTCTTTTGTCAAAATCTGCTTGTGTCGCTAGGCGTCGCAGTCTATCAGATGATTGGCAACCGAGCCAGGGCGCGCTCAGTCGCTTCATATGCCGTGATGTTATGAAGTCTCAAGTTGTCCGTGACTCCTTCAATCCATCTTCTTCTTTGTCTTCCCCGGCCTCTTGGTGTTTAGATTTTCATGTTGTATGCTCTTGATGCTGGCATCGTTGGTTCCATTCTCATTACGTGACCAAACCATTTCATTCTTTGCTTCTCAATAAATTTAACGATGGGTATGGTTCCAATAGTTCTTGTAATCACATCGTTTCTCACTCGATCTCTTCTGGTTTTATTCGCAGCCATTCTCAAACATCTCATTTCACAGGTGGTTAGTCTTCTCTCGTGTTCTTTTCACATAATGTATACAAAGTACATTAAAGATTCCTTCTCACGCCTCAAGGCGCATCTGGCAAATAGGAAGAGCTCCCATATTTTTACAGACCAATAGGCACTAGGTGGGTAATGTGGTCAGCAAACATAACATGAAGTACAATTTTATTAGATAACTGAGCTAATGCACATAGTTCCCCATACGGTGTTTTCTCAGAACTGTCGTTGCCAACAATTTATTACGGTGGAGAAAGTGCAAAGAAATTACTGTTAACATTTTTAAAGAAAATCTTGCTTCTGTGCTGTGGCTTTTCTTCTCTCTCTCTCTCTCTCTATCTATCTATCTATCTCTCTCTCTCTCTCTCTCTCTGGTTTGCTTTACTTTCGAAATAATCCTGCCCGCAAAAGAAATAATAGATGTGAATTGTCTACGACGAATCCCACATGTAAACAAGAAGATTTTAGGAAACAAGTTGCGACAGAACCAGCGATGAACAGCACCAAAGACAAGAGTAAACAGAATCCTGACTCAGAAAGTGAAATATCTTGGTCACGGTGGATTAGAAAGAAGAAGAACACTAGGGGATGGCGTGGTATCGGGGAAGAGGGGCAGGGGGCGACCAGCACCAAGTTGGGCGCAAGGCCATAATATCTTGCATGGGACTCGAGGTTGCCATATTGGCATTTTCTGGCATATTTTGGGTAATGGTTTGGCATACAATGAAGTTTTTTTTATCTGGCAACCCTGTTGGGACCTGCGCTGGAGGCCGGAGAGCTGGTGAGGGACCAAGTTTCTTTCAGGTGTGTAGTGTGAGGTTAGCACACACGTAGAAGATGGAGGATGTTACAGTCCCTAAGGCCCTTCTATAAAGTGAATTACGGGAGGGAAAAGATGTTGAAGTCAATCTCCACTACGATAAAAAGTTATGTGCAAGCGGGGCATAAATGATACAGATACTGAGATGGAATGGCATGAACAGGATGACATGGACGAGATAGGTAATTCAGTTTGATATGCGGATCCTAGAGAACATGACTACAGATAGGTTAAGAGCACCTAAAACATTGGTCCTGAAAGTGCGAGCTCAAACTGTGGAAGACATGTCTTAAGACGAGCGGTCCTGCTATTTCTATTCTCCCTTGCCACAGATTGTGATTTCCATGTCCCTCCATAGCCAAATACATAATTATCGCCTGAAAAGACGAACAGATTCCAACAATCAAAATTCGTTATTGATGTAGTCTTTATGAATATACATGATTACCATCTATTTTAGCAAAGATATTCGAAAAGACGACCGCAACGCCCACGGACAAACAAACCTGTAGCCGTTGGCCCACCCCATTTCCCAGATATTGCAGAAATGTAATATGTTCGACAGGAAACCTGTTCTATACGAGCAAATCCCATCCTCATTACCACTTTCTGGAAATATTAACATACTTTCGGGCCAAATTACGCATAACAAATGAGTTGTACATTCATTCTGCTGTCCTTGGCTTCTGTCCATACACCCCCCCCCCATCCCTTTTTTTAACCCTCCCCTTCTAACCCCCCCCCCCCCCCCTTTTTTTTTTCCTCCCCACCAAAAAAAAAAAACCTTTTTTCTCTGGAAAGGGAAATAATATGCTTGTCATGCAGATAACGGAATTTAGAAATTGCAACATTAGAAAGGAAAAAAAAAAAGGGGAGGGGAGAGGAGAGGAGAGGAGGGGGGGGGGGGGGGGGGAGGGGGACAACGTAGAGACGAAGAACAAAACACAGAGAGGAGGACTGTAGACAGAACATGTCAACATTTTAAAGACAAAGATTTGCAAATCTTTCTTATCTTCTTCATTCTCATCGGCCTTTTTCTTCTTTGCCTTTTGCTTTTGCTTCTCCCTTTCTACTCATCCCTCTGTTTTTCTTTCTCTGTCTCCAGTTTTCCTTCTTTGATGTTTCTTCACGGTTTCCTATGTTCGTTTTCTTTCTCTCTTTTAAAACTTTCCTTTCTTTTTTAAAATATATTCTTATTCCTCTTTCTTTATTCTCATTCAGTCTTGCCCTTTAATGTTGCCTCTTATTCTTTATTACCGTCTTTGTCATTAACTTTTCTGTTTCCTAATTCTTCCTTTTCCATCAGTTTTATTCTTTTCTTTTCTTCTTCCTTTGTGTCTCATGATAACTGTTTCGTCATCTTTCGTTCTTCCTCGTCCCTTCTTGTTTGTTACATTTTCCTAATTGCTTTTTCCTTCTACACTGATAATCTTTCTTTTACCCCTTGTCCATATACCTCTTTCTCTCTCTATTCTCATTCCCACCTCTTCTTTCTTCTTCTTCCTCCTCTGTCTTATCCTTATCTGTTTTCATTGTTGTACATAATTATTGATGGCTACATTTAAAGAAAACAGAGGCCAATTAGTCTACTTTGACGTTTTCATAGAAACTACGCCTGTAACTTGTTTATCTTTACCACTGCACACCACTACCTCCTGAAACTGGAATCTTCGAAACAATTGCTCTGTTTACAACAGAAATCATGGCATATAAGGTGACGTGAAATACCTGACAACAAAGGATATCCTTCTTCTGCTTCTTCTTCATTTTCTTCTTCTTTTTCCTCTTCCTCCGCCCTGTTTCCCCCTCTAACGAACATGGATCCTCAGTCAACTCTTGTCAAGTCAACTTATGTCTCTCTGACTCCCCCCCCCCCTCCCTCCCCCGGCCACACTGTCCATTAGTTTCCTCTGTACAATTATAATTAATCTTCAATAATTTGAAATATATTAACCATGCCTATTGTATAGAATGTCGGCGTCTGTGGCTTAAGCGTTGTGAACGCGGTTTGTAATGCCAGGGTTCCAGGTTCGATTCCAGCTGCGGGTTCTGCGCTTTGCGTTCGTTTCGACAGTGGTATCGAGAAGCCGACCATCCAGAAAGAAATGGCAAACTACTGGACGTGTATTTGCCTAGAAAAACCACAACAGCCCAAAAAAATGCTGGGGTTTAGTTCTGCGACGTCCTGTAAAGGATACACAACTAACTATATATTGTAAAGAATAATTCTTCAGTGATGGAGTCACGTGTTTACGAACAACAGAAGGGAAGAACGACGCATTTGAAGTGTAGACAATTATGTTACACCACACTAATTAGAATGTCGTTTACAGAATGTTGTGTATGGAAGTCGCAATCCGAAGCGAACTTTAGAACTGCCCGAAATGGAAACATTTCTGGCTCAATCGCCAGATGTCAGCTTCATTTGTAACGCTTTTCGTCGTGCCATTACCTTGTTTATATTATTAGATGTGGTGGTAGTTGTACTGGTAGGAAGGCAGTGTGGTTACTATTAACATTGCTGACAAAAGTAACAGTGGCATATCTAGAGGTAGCAGCAGTAGCATTAGTAGTAGTGGTAGCTGTTTGTTTGGTAACAGTAGTCGTTGCAGTAGTAGTAGTAATAGTATTAGCAGCAGTAGTAACAATACTGTAGTAATCACTACTATAAGTAGCAGTAGTAGTTATAGTATGGATATAGTAGTGATATAGTATTGATATAGTAGCAAAAGTAGTTAGCCTCAATATGGGTAGTAGTCATAACCGCATTAGAAGTATTTGTACGGGTAGTAGTGGTAGTAATCAGAGTAGCAGTAGTCGTTTTTGTTGTTGTTATTATTTGTTGCTGCCATATTGACAGCACTCATAAGTGAAGGAATTGTAATTGTAAGGATAATAGTGAAAGTGTTTGATTATTATTATTATTATTTTTATTATTATTATTAGTAATGTTATTGTCATTGTCGTCGTTGTCGTATATGTACCAATAGCAACAGTCGTGGTTGCCCATCATTTACAGAATTGGGCAAAACAACACCTGTAACAGTTTTGTCTTTATGACTTTAGTAAAAATGTTTAGGTCCAATAGTTTCCAGTACCCGTCTAACGGTATGGCGCCATGTTGTTGTAAAAAGTGTCAACGCAAGACTATAAGTCGCCAGATTGCCTTAGGCCGTCTTTATGGTGATGTCGGTATTATGAAACTGTTGATAACCCCCAAGCAAAGGTGGTATTATTAGAACAAGTAACTGGGCACAAGTAAAGTAAATCATCACCCGTTTGCTTGTCTTGATGTGCCTTGGGCATATGTAAAGTAAATCACACGTTTGCGTGTTTTGACGTGCCTTAAACATATGGGAAGCAAATCACCACTTACCATGTTTTGATTTCTTTTGTGTATATGTAAAGTAAATCACACCCTTCCATGTTTGATATACCTTTGGCATATGTAAAGTAAATCACTCGTCTCCATTTGATGTATTTTAAGCAGATGTAAAGTAAATTACCCCTTTCCATGTTTGATGTACCTTGGGCATGTGTAAAGTAAATCACTCGTTTCCATTTGATGTACCTTGTGAATATATAAAATAAATCACCCGTTTCCCTGGTTAATATACCTTGGGCATGTGTAAAGTAAATCACTCGTTTCGATTTGATGTACCTTGTGAATATGTAAGGTAAATCACCCGTTTCCATGTGTTGATGTGCCTTGGGTAAATATAAAGTGCATGTCACGCTTTACGCCAACTAATATGTTTTATAGACAAGTCAGTAATCGGTGTGGAATATGTTCAAAATCACGCTGACCACTTTTACTTTCCAGGGCATTACCTGGTATAGCTTCTAAGGCTGGTTCGTTTGTTTAAAAAACAAATTTCGACTTGATACGACTTGCAAACCGACGACTTTCGCGTTTGCAGAAGTGAGGAAAGTCGCTGCTACCGTAGCACTCTCGTAGCGATAAAGTGTAATAAAGTTATAATACTCATTTGCATTCAATGGCCAGAGCTGTCAATAAAAAGTATTCCAGCGACTATTTTTGCAAGAACTTCCCTGGCACCAAACACTAAGATCCCATGTTGGGGGTGAGGGGAGGGGGGGGGGGAAGGAGCGTGAAAAGATACAATGCCTCTTCCTCCTTTTCCAACAAGCTTGCAGTAAAACACTAGAATCAGGGGCGTGTTTAAAAAAAAATTTTAATTCCGTGTCCATCTGTGTGAGTAAAGAGGAACAGCCTCAGAATTTGTAAAACAGAGGTGCGTGCAAAACTAAGCGCAAGAACAAGACATGTGGGGGAGAGGGTGACCAACGACTTGACATTTCTGTAACCGCTGAAAGCAATGAAAATAATAAATATCAGGCTGGGTCACACTTAGCTCCTGTCAATTCAAAGAAAGAAATGATCATTTAGAGCGGATACAAACTCAGGACCACAGAGTAGACAGGCTAGCACAGGGACTGGGGTGGTTGGGGAAGAGGAGGATGGGGAACAGGATAATAATAAGAAATTGATTAACCTTATCCCCGTGTGGGTTCTGGGACCCTACTATGGGAAAAACAAGAAGAGACCCACTGCCTACTCAAAAGCATGTCGCAAGAGTCGACTAATTGGGAGCCTTCTTCGAAGCCGGAGTGCATCTGCCTGAGAGGCAAGGAATCAACAATCTGCATACAGATCTGTCAAACAGATGCACACGCAACACTCAGGTTCTGGATCAGGACTGCAGTCCAGAAGTGGACGAACAACCAGAACTTTCCATCGGAGTTTACAGCCGGTGAACGCGAAGAAGAAGAAGATTAACCTGGTTCTCAGTCTTAGTGTTAGTTGAGGTTTCAACTCCACTGCAGTCCGATCACACTCTACTTGCTCCGTTTCTGCGGCGGTGAAAATCAGATGAAATGTTCCTTACTGTCACATTGGAAAAACTGGTTTTTGATTAACCAGCTGCCATACATTTAGCCACAGACCCGAGCTAGTGAACATACCAGGTATTCTGTTGCAAAAGCTCGTAAGGCTGAGAAGTTGGAGGTTTGTTTTTCTGTTTGTTTTAGTATTCAGAAGCCATGAATTGTTAACCCTTTGGCTCGGTATTATGGATATCGCAACCTTTCGGCCTTGATTCCATTGTCAATACCGTAAATCTGGGAGAAAATGTGGCTTTCCTGCCTACCCCCGGGATTGAACCCGGACCACAAGAAGTTCGTCACACGGTCTCCGCGCAATCCGGTTTAGCCAACTCCGCTTGAGAGCCGGATGAGGTTTGTTTTTATAAACTCGTTCATGTTTCATACTTGTTTCTACTTGCTTATGACAGACATTTGCGCAAGGTAATGTGGTGTTAGACCGCTCTACACAAGAACTATAGACACAATGAATTAGGTGTCGGTCATAAAGGCAGAAATGACTTCCCAGAAGAGTGATGAATTATCACTAACATGCAGGACAAGGTTAATTATTACTGAAATAAAACAAAATTGCGAAAAGAAATGGATACCAAAAAAGCAGAAGTGAGTAATTCAATTTTTGTGGACGTGCCGCTAGAGAACTTAGATATTCATATCAGAAAAACAGTGGAGTGAAACAGAAACAGACGAAACCTGAAGGAGAAGTTGACAGACATCAGTATAGCAGTCTGGGATAAAATATTTGTTCTGTTAAAAATTGACAGTTTACTGGACAGAACGATGTGGAGATATATGCTGACTGTCGTGACACAGCAGTGACTACATAAGGATAAAATTACACGCTTTGTAGAAAGAGCCAGCTATGGAGCCCTTGTAAAACAGAGTGCTGCCCTTGTCACACTCAGTACCTGTTCCCTTGTATTTGCTTGCCGCCGTGTGCTTTTGATAGACCTTTAAATATCTCAAACATGCTATAGAAAAATCCAGGTTCGATACCTCAGACAAGAATGGATTTTTTCACTAAGAGCACTAGGCATGGATAGTTGAAGCGTTCTTTTTTATACAGCATCATACAGTTTTTTGGGGCAACGAGTGTGCAGTATAAATGGCTGACACTGCAGTTGCTACGACTGAAGAGATGTTACTCATCAACGCCATGTTAGATGTATATCTCGAAAATCAGTGCAGCAAAAGGTATGACACCATATCCATATATAGACTGGTGGTTATCAGGGCGCAGACTAGACCTGACAGAACTGAGCAACTCGATAGGAGCACCATGCGTGTAATCAGACAATACAGAACGAACGTAATCAGTAGAGTCACACATATGAAGCATCTGAGTAGAAAATCGGAGTACACGTGCATTTGTCTGGAATGTTGTGTTGATAGTTCTTTCGAATAACTAACTAATTAACTAATTGTTAACATGCTGTACTACAGTAAAGATGTTAACATCCCCTCAACAAATCGATAAAAGGCTGTAAAACGTTTCCTTTTATATGGTTTAACAAGCCCACTTTGTTTCTTCCGTTCACCATCCTTTTATTGGTGTTTCAAAACCCGTTGTAACTGATTATTTCTGCTGCCATTAAATACCATGTACTTTTGTATCCAAATCTCAAATGCGGCTTTGTGATTTCTCGCTCATTTCCCGTGGTTTTGTGCAATATAGTAGAGGCAGATTGCGGGAACTTAAACTAGATTAATCGAAAAGTAGCACATCAAGCGGTTTGGCTACTTTGTTAGAATGCGCCAACATCAAATACCACCACACGCACTCAGAAGATTGGCTACGAGTCAAGAGGACGGACAGGAAACATGGATCGACAATATAAAATACACTTAACGTCTTCACCCTATGACAATAGCCAGTGCCGGCCAGCATGCACTGGATCACAAATTATTCCTCCCCACGGGGCTTAACGGTAGAAGTGGTTTATGATAATGACGATGATGATGATGATGATGATAACGAAATAATGATGATGATGATGATCATCGGCAGGGCTGGGTATCATAACTCTTTGTTTTACATTTCTCTTGCTTCATCAAGACACTGAAATAAAGCCCCTGTTGTATTTTCATATTTATTTCGATAGATCCCTTGGTCCCTTTCAGACTGTTACTTGAGAGCTCACCACTCCTAGATAAACAAGCAATCTAGATGGCAGGGCAACAAGGCTGATCCCAGATACTCCATTCAACATCCTGAGGAGTTATAAATAGGGCCCCGTTGCTGCTACAACATTCTGGTCTGAACTGCAGTCCTGCGCGGGTAAGGACCATTTAGTATTGTTCTCTCCTTGTTCTGCCTCCTCCCTTGCATCATTCTTTCTCCCTCCTCCTTCTTCTTTCCTTCTTCCAACTTCCATTTTCGTCGTTCCTTTTCCTTCGTCCTTCTTCCTTCCTTCTTCTTCTTCCTCTAAACTACCAGCACTACTACTTCTTCTTTGTGAAGAATCTACCTGCAGCCAGCTGCAGCCAAGGGGCCACGTTAGCGCAGTCGATAGGAGGATCGTTTTCAAATCCAGCTGCGACTCGCTGCAGCCCAGGGCCGGTGTTCGAATCCGGGGGGTTTCCCGGGGTTCACCCAGCCTCTAGGTAATGGGTACAAGAGTTAAAACTCTGGGGTAAATGGAGGAACGTTGCTGTAGCTACAGAGTTGCGTGCGGACGGCGACACAGGCGGACAGTTTCTTATCAGTTGTCCGTACTGGTAACAGAGCACTTATGGTTTATAACCGTGCGCAATGACGCTGGTTCACATCTCCCGACTTTACCTTTTTTTCCCCACCATTACCTTTTTGTCTGTGCCCTGCAGGGATGGCAGTAATGTCTATCTACAACCTTCCATCTCTGGTATTTTTAAGGAAAATTCGGACACATACTATCATTCATGCCATGATATCAAACTGCCCAGCATCTTTTCTCTATTCCGGTTTTCTTCTCATATTCACGATGTACTCCAGGTGTGTCCTTGTAGTGGTGTGACCAAAGAACGTAGGCTTTCTCCCTAATGCGGGAGATCAGTTCTAATCGTGGGGTCATTTCTTGTAAGAGAACTGTATCACTCTTGATTTATATATGACCATGGTATTCTTATCATTCTTCTATCAAATATTGAATGCTGCTTCCACAAAATATTTCTCTACTCGACTAACTGTCCATGATTCACTTGAGTAAATCATGACTGAAGCTTAGTAGCTCTTAGGAATTCTTCTTCTCACTTAAATTAAGTTAGGAACATTTCACAGAGCATTCTTCTTTTTGTGAAATGCTGCATTTCCTTGAGTTATATGCAATATAGCTTCATTACGGCTATAAAGCGACCATATATTACATGCATTGCCCCGTGACTCAGTAAGGCTATGGAATCAGTCCTTTTATTATTCAGGCCACACGCAGTGACCTCGTGTGACATGCCTTGTATCCAATGACATATTAGGCAATTACAGGCATTTATGTTAATGTATGTATTTTGCGGCAGTGGCAGATGGAAATTCGTCGCACACTAATTTTAATTGCGCTGCTACATACATTACACAAGTTCTCTCATTTACATTCAATTTTGTTACGTTATGCCTGTTATTAATTTCTTTTCAAAGCCAACTCTTTGCCCTTATGTTGTGTATTTATTTACCCTGATAGCCTGCATCAGAAGTCCTTGTAGATTTGTTTTTGAGGTAGATTTTATGTTTTACAGTGTATAGGTTTAAAAAAAATAGAACTAGTGTAGCTATACGTATGCAAGATATGGACAATAAGCAAATTAAAGCACGCGCGCCTACACACACATACATAGGCACACACACACACACACACACACACACACACACATCTGTGGGAACTGTCAAAGAAGCCTTTATCATACATGTTGACCCCCTTACCAAATGCGATCAATCATAGCGTGGCGAATTAGTTATAAGTAAAAAAAAGAGTGAAGGACAATTTTTCCACGCCATTAGGCGTATAGGGCATATAGGGCTAGACCTATATTTGTAAAGACCAATCGTTACAAAATGGGTGATGTGGTCAGCATCTACTTCCTAGGACTGCAGACGGTACCCACTCAAGGCTAGGTCGACCTGGGAGCTAAAGTAATTTTAAAAAAAAGTCCGGTTCCGCCAGGGAGCGAACCCACGACCTTCCGATCCGCGGCGAGCGTCTAGCCGATCCGACACGGGGACTCCCAAATTAGTTATAGTGCGTTTAAAATTTCAAACTGAAGTTCAAAATCATTATAACTTAGCTGTAGTGGAACTGAAGTAGATGAAATTCAATATTGTTACTCACTTTATTCCCACAGGTCTGTCACATTTGTTGCCTGCATTACAAGTAATTTGAATGTATGTTTGCATATTCGATGTACATACATATAGATTGATCCTTGTTGGATTGCCTTTTAGGAATTATACAGTACAAAGTTCAAATATAAGAGATCAATCTCTAATAAAAACCGGTTGTGTTTTGTGTGTTTAAATTAAATTCCGATACGACCACAACTACTGCGATACTTGTTGGATTGCCTTTCAGGAATTATACAACACAAAGTTCAAATTTTAGAGATCGATCTCTCATAAAAACACATGTGTTTTGTGTTTTCAGTAAAATTCTGAATAAGACCACAACTAATGCGCTATAGGTATCGCAAATCGCCATAAAATGAGTGTTCTGAGTATTTTCCTAGTTTCCCCACAAGAAGTAACATGTGGTTAAACTTAGAGCTGGGGTAACTCATGTCGGCACCGTAATTTGTTACCTAACTTAAATTACACAAGTGATGAAAATAATTACTAAAAGCATATGTTTAGAGACAACTGGGGAGCCTGTATAATACTTCTTTATAAAACATTATCAAGAGATCAAAATTAGAATTTTGAGAGCATGCATCTTCTCTGTGGCTACATACGGATGTGAGTCGTGGACTATCTCTCAGTCCTTAAGAAAGAGAATTGGGGCTTTTGAGCTGAAATGCTATAAACAGATTCTCAGAATATCTTGGACAAAGAAGAGAAGAAATACTGACATATTGAAAGATCTGAACATCAAGGAAGATTGGCTAATAAACAGCATCCTGTCTCGGAAGCTGAACTATTTTGGTCATTTCAAGCGCCACGACGGATTGGAAAAAATTATAGCAGAAGGCATGGTACCAGGAAGGAGGGGCAGGGGCCGACCTACACGAAGATGGGCACCGGATATAAGTGACTCATTGAGTATGAAAGTACATGAGGCGGGAGAACTGGCGAGAGACCGAGTTTCTTTCAGGCACACTGTGATGAGAGCGTCGTTCTGCAAAGGACCTGTTACATGATGATAAAATATTACCGCCGGGACGAAAAAAAAAAGCCTATAAAAAATGATTCCTAGGATAAGTAATTATCTAGCAGTTATAGAAAATACAGGCGGCGCCCGTGGCTTAGGCGTTGCGAGTCCGACTCGTAATCCAACGTAACGCGATCGAAACCACTGCGGTGTGCGTGGAATTTTATCATGGTATGGGGAGTCGCAGGCCGACCCAGCCTAAAATGGGTACCAGGATGGCTGTCCTGGGGAGTAAAAGAAGTAACAAAGAAAAGACGGGCCGGCCCAAATGCTGACCGACATTACGCCATCCAGGTGCCGCCGATTGGTCTGTAAAAATATTGGAACGCTCTTACCCATATACCCGATGCGCCTAAGGCGTGAAGGTATACCAATAGTGGCGATTTTGTAAGGACACTATAAACGGGCTTTACTGGTAGTGTAGGCCCACAACTCAAGCTGTCTCTATCTACAGCTTCTCTATATTGCAAGAATGGCGTCGACATGTTTAATGCCCTTAG
>CAJHNH020002741.1:0-15000 GCA_905116865.2 Candidula unifasciata
CTAATATATTTGTGAGTGTATGAATGACAGTGCAATCAAAGAAACCATAAACTGTGTTGCTGTATGTCTGTTCATTAATGAGAACAAATGGAATGAAGGGTGTAAGCAGCAAGAACGTCATCAACGCACACTATCCACCAAAACATGATACGTATCATTTTGTTAATAATTTCCTCAGTCATCCATACTTGATTTTTCTTGTTTTCTTTCACTGGTAAGATGGCATTAGCTGTTTCTTACTAGTTTTGAAAAATTCCCATTTTGTATTAATTTTGTCCTCTAGATTCTCCCGTCGATATTGTCCAATGCTTTCAACTATTAATCTGTCATATTTATTTTAACCTCCACTAGGTACTGCTGGATTATTTCTGGCTGTTTCAAAGCTGATATGTCTATGTGGGGTGATTTTTGCGTTTTTATTCCTGCGTTTTTAAGTTTAATTTGTATTTTTATTACCACAGGGTTGTGATCTGAATTTATATCCGCACCTGGGTATGTTTTGGCGTTCTTGATGTTGTTTTTGAATCTGTCTCTAATCATTACATAATCAATTTGGTTTCTGTTTATATCTCCAAGACTCTTCCACGTATACAGTTTCCTAGGTGGATGTTGAAAAAATGTATTACAGATAATAAGTTGGTTCTCTTCGCAAAACTGTATCAATCTGTCTCCTCTGTCATTCCTTGATCCCATGCCAAATTGCCCTACAATATGTTTGTGCTTCTTTTTCCCCACTTTTGAATTCAGGTCTCCCATAACTATTAAGACCTCTGATGATTTTACAACTTTCAGTGTTTGTTGTAGTTCTTCATAATATTCTTCAAGCTGTTCATCGCTTAGTCAGTTGTTGGTGCATATGTCTGTATTATTGCAATATCAAAAGGTCTTGCCTTGATATTGATCAATATAATTCTGTCATTGTGAGCCCCGAACCCGCTAATAAACTTCTCTAAATTTCTTTTTATCAAGAATCCTACTCCACGTTCATGATGTTCTCCTCCCGAGCTAATAAATATGTATTCATCTCTCTTTAGGCAGCTAGCTTCTGTCCATCTTGTTTCTGATTCTCCCAAAATATCTAAATTCATATTCTTTGCCTCAGAAATTAAACAGTCAAATTTTCCGACTTGATATAACGTTCTAACATTCCATGTGCCAATTCGAAGACATCTCTTTCTACTTTTCAGATATGCGTTGTCAGAATGTGCCCTTTCAGAAGAATTTAAGGCTCACTCGTCATTATGTTCTACCCTAGTCAATATAGGATTTGTCTCTTCCCTGTTTGTATTTACAACAGGCATTACTCCAGGGGGCCAAGATGTGCCTGCATCGCTTTTTCTAACTTGTTGTGCTTCCATTACTGTCTTTGGGTGCTACGTGGTAAGGTCCCAATCTTTTCCACGATGGCCAGCCATGTTTTCCTTCGTGTCCCAACACGCCTCATGTGTGCCACACACTTTGCTGTTTCGCTTTGCAAGCCGTTGATCTATATAGATAGATTCTTCCGCCTTGTTTACCGTCCCAGTCTTTGTGTACTAGGGATGGACGTATCGCTTAGTAGGATATTACTCCCACTTCACTCATGTAGTTTAACCAGTCAGCCAAGACTGTTGCCCGTGATGTGGCCACCGCCGTACACAAGCGGTATTCGTGGAGCCATACATGAGCTAGGTAAAGAGATAAGAACCAAATAGGATCCTGGACTATCCATACGGATATGGCTGCCACTCACCGTGAGGTACTATCACTCTCTCTTTACCCTACACCACATGTTTCATTAGCGGTCGTCAATAGTGTGAATCTTCGCATTGCACACAACACAGATTAAAGTTTACACGAAAAACTTGCTGCAAGCAAACAGCTCCAGAGAACTGCATGGCAAGTCAAGACATCTTTGAAGTTTTTCCTAAAAAAAAATCGAGGAGAATAATCAATGACTGTACACTTAGGAAACGATATACCCACCATGCCAATGACGCAGTGCTATCATGGTTGTCTAATTATTCATAGCCAATGTATAATTACTCACAGTACAATTTATGTCTGAACCACAACCCAAATCAAAGCATTTTGGTCCTAAATGAAATTACTTGACATTTCCATTTACAATAGTGTGCAAGGTTAGGAAAAATAAAATCTCGCCGTCAAAAAGCACAGCGAAGAAGTGAATCCTTTTCTGAATTTGGAAAACAAATAATGACCTCATTAAAAACAGCACGCGAACCACACATCACAAACGAAAATGAAGAAATAGAAAATTTCACAAATTTCGAATTCTTAGGCTCATTTGTGAACAATAGTGGCGACTGCTCGAAAAAAGTCAGAAGAAGACTTGCATTAGCAATGCAGAGATTTAACTGCATGAAGAACTTATTACAAAGCAC
Source organism: Candidula unifasciata (assembly GCA_905116865.2). Taxonomy (NCBI): domain Eukaryota; kingdom Metazoa; phylum Mollusca; class Gastropoda; order Stylommatophora; family Geomitridae; genus Candidula; species Candidula unifasciata. Next base: position 2,385 of record CAJHNH020002741.1, read on the forward strand.
CTGTAAATTAGTTAAAGCAAATATCTTGAGATCCTGCATTTTTTTTTTTTTTCTGTGGCAACTTACAGCTGTGAGTCTTGGACTCTCACTCATTCGTTGAGGAAAAAGATTGGAGCTTTTGAATTGAAATGTTACAGAAAGATTCTCAGAATACCATGAATCAAAAAGAGTAAAAACTTTGACATTCCGCATCCTGTCCCGAAAGTTGCACTATTGTGGTCACATTAAACGTCAGGGTGGTTTGGAAAAGACGATGATGCAGGGTACAGTTTGTGGAAAGCGAGGCAGGGGTCGACCTCCGCGAAGATGGATACAGGACATTAAAGATGCATTGGCATTGAAAGCACATGGGGCTGGAGAGCTGACTAGGGAGAGGAATCCTTTTAGGCGTGCCGTGAAGAGAGCGACGTTTTGTAAAGGACTTGCTGACTGATGATATAAATTTTTTAATAACAAATACATACTCTGAGAATTCAGTTAACACTGTATAGCCCAAATATAACCCTGAGTGTTGGACAGGATATAAAAAAAATACTTCTTCTACTTCACTGGGATTTATCCGATATGACCCGGTCACTCTGCAGAACGGCTAGCCATCTGACGAGAACGTCACACAAAGCACAAACAACGTAGCTCTGGCGACGATCCCAGGGGTTTGCGTAAAACACGCACTCGCGAACTGAACGACACAGCCGACCTTTTGCTTCCCGGACATTTCCTGGTACGCATTTTAAACATGTTTGGATCTAAAAACCCATTCAACAGTATTAAAATGACGAACTTTATGGGGATTCAAACTATGACAGCTATTCTAGCAGGCAAGAGTGGTAACCAGGTGTCGCCGTGGCGTAGCGGCTAGACGCTCGCATGCAGATCGGAAGGTCGTGGGTTGGCTCCCTGGCGAAGCCGGACAATTAAAAAAAAGAAAGACCTTAACTCCCAGGTCGACCCAGCCTAGAGTGGGTATGGGGTACAGACCCGGGAAGTAAAGGCGGTCGGCGTGATGCTGACCACGTCACTCATCTTGTGCTGATTGGTTTATAAAAATATAGGTCTAGCCCTATATGCCCTTTACACCTAAAGGTGTGGAAATTGGACCTTTACGTTACTAAGGATGGCAACCAATGCGTTGTGTGGCGTTGCGAACACGCTTGGTAATGTCGAGGTGCCAGATTCGATTAAAGCTGCAGGCGATTTGGCAGCAGACCGCCTAGCATTGGTTTTTGACAGTGGTATCGAGAGTTGACCGTGCAGCGCGAAATCGCAAACTAGTGAACGTAACATTTGCCTAGAAAACCACAACAGCTAAAAAAAAATGCTGCGGTTGGTTCTGCAACGTCCTGGAAATTACACATCATCGTCATCATCAATTCTCTTTATGCCTAGTGGCACATACGGCTTCAGAGAGGACTTTCCATGCTTTTCTGTCCTGTGCAATCTTTAGGGCAGTTTTTCATGTCAGAGATGCCGCATTTAGGTCACTCTCCATCTTTTGTCTCCAAGAGCTGTTTTAGGCATAACTGGAAATGATACGCAACAAACTTATTGTGCGCACTGAAAAGCTGAATGAACGAACACGAATTTCCAATGTACAGAGATTTTGTTTTAGTTTTAAACGTGCCGCACACTAGTAAATTGGAAGCAGCAGAGAAGATGGCATTGGTTCGAGATCCATTGGCTTTCTTGAAGTTATGCTGGTGTCTTATTTCAGCCATGCTGTTGCTGGAGCCCGAACAGCTAGCAACAGAACACAGACATTTCACACCTGCTGGTAATCTTGGAATGTAAAATTGTTTGTTGGTATTTATATTATTCACTTTATTTTATGTTATTACAATCGAAACTACACTACGCATTGGGCAATAAACATTCGTGCTCAGTCTTCCGACTCAGCAGCCATTTAAAACTCAGCTACTTACTTTTTGTCTGAAGTCCTGGTTGGTTATCACTTGGCCTGGTTCAAATGTCCTCAACCGTTGTCAGCTAGAGCGGCTCGGTAGTTCTCAGGCAGGTGATTTGCTGGAAGAACAAAGGAGAAATTAGACTCATGGGATGCAATAATGACTTGGTCACATTCAATACCCCTATTCCTCTACCACCCACAAGGAACCAACAGTCTGCATACAAATAAAATATTAACTTGAATGGATATCCTCACCATTGACAAGGAACCAACAGCCTGTATACAAAATAAATAAACTAGATATGAGGTATACACAACACTCAGGCTCTCACAAGCCAGTAAAGTCCATCATACAACAGAAACCTACCATGTGGCGCACCCCAAACAGAAAAAAGATGACAGAGGGGGTTATAGAGACCTCAAATCGCACACTGTTAAACATGCAAGAAGTAGGGAAAACTGGATAGAACACAAAACAGTTCAACAAATAGACAGCTATTCGGGAAAGAAAAGACAGACGTGGAGAGAACGAATGAAAAAACTTGATTTTCAAAGAGTCATAAATTGGGCACGCGGGCTTGTCTTACATTCGGCTCTTCCAGTCAGTCGTCTTTCACGCTGCAGTTGTATTTCATCAATACGCATATTCATATGATAATATGCACATTATGAATATATAAAAAAGAAAAACACAAAAAGCATGGGCGGTAAAATACATGCACACACAAGCGCATACACACACACACACGCCCACCCACTCACTTAAACACGCATATATACACACCACATACCTTCACACACACATAAACACCCCCATATGCCCACATAATACCTACCTATTCACACATACTTGCACATACATACACACATACACACACACACACGCACACACACACGCACGCACACACGCACGCACGCACGCACGTACGCAGGCAGGCAGGCACACAGGCACACAGGCACTCAGACAGGCAGGCAGGCACTCAGGCAGGCAGGCAGGCAGACAGACAGACAGGCAGGCATGCAGGCATGCATACATACATACATGCAGACAGACAGACAGACAGACAGACAGACAGACAGACAGACAGACAGACAGACAGACAGACAGACAGACAGACAGACAGACAATCATATGCACACACAGAGACACCCACAGAAAAAAACGCAGATATACACACAAAAACACATACGCAAACAGACACAAATGACCAGAGAGATATATAGAGAAAGAGAGAGAACGAGACGGAGAGAGAGAGAGAAAGGGAGAGACAGCGAGAGAGAAAGAGAGAGAGAGAGAGTGTGTGTGTGAGAGAGAAAGAGATATAAGTAGAGAGCAAACACAAGCGCCCCCCCCCCCTCCCCCAGCTTATATGCAACATTCCCAAACCTGTCATAAGAGTCGGCTAATTAGTCTGATCAAAGCTCAAGCACTGGCACCAAGCCAAAGTCTAAATAGACGAAAAACAGGACCATGTGCGGAAGCTTACAGTTGGTGAACAAAGAAGAAAATTGTGTGTGTGAATATATATAAATATGTGTGTGTATATATATGTATACACACACATATATATATATGTGTGTCTATGTGTGTGCGTGTGCGAGTGCATGTGTGTGCCGGTGTGTGTCGGAATGCCTTGCTGATACCCCACCAACTAGACATGTCCTCTTTGTTGTCATGTTCAACAGTGAACAACCACACGAACTCGGATCTTACCCCAAGCACCTCGGTGTCTGCGGAGAACCACGATTTCCATTACATGCACGCTTTGCTGCCGTTTCTGGTCGGGCTGTTTCTGACGCTCTACATCCTGGGCCTCACCTACCATTACAGAAACATGTAGGTAACTTTATATATTCGGCTAGGAAAGAGCGGTTTGTTTTGCTCTCTGACACTTGTGGGTTCGATCTAGCGTTCCGCCTTTAGGTATAAATTCCTACCGGCCTTTTACTTTCGAAGTTGCTCTCGGCAGGTGAACAGTAGCGTTTCAGGGAAGGTAGGGGGTTAGAGGAGGAGGAGGAGGAGGAGGAGGAGGAGGAGAAGAAGAAGAAGAAGAAGAAGAAGAAGAAGAAGAAGAAGAAGAAGAAGAAGAAGAAGAAGAAGAAGAAGAAGAAGAAGAAGAAGAAGAAGAAGAAGAAGAAGAAGAAGAAGAAGAAGAAGAAGAAGAAGAAGAAGAAGAAGAAGAAGAAGAAGAAGAAGAAGAAGAAGAAGAAAAAGAAGAAGAAGAAGAAGAAGAAGAAGAAGAAGAAGAAGAAGAAGAAGAAGAAGAAGAAGAAAGAAGAAGAAGAAGAAGAAGAAGAAGAAGAAGAAGAAGAAGAAGAAGAAGAAGAAGAAGAAGAAGAAGAAGAAGAAGAAGAAGAAGAAAAAGAAGAAGAAGAAGAAGAAGAAGAAGAAGAAGAAGAAGAAGAAGAAGAAGAAGAAGAAGAAGAAGAAGAAGAAGAAGAAGAAAAAGAAGAAAAAGAAGAACTACAACTTACCCAACAAATGTGTCTTATGGTCTCTGGCTGATGTAATAATCGTTGTCTTATTCACGTGCTTCTTGCTTTGACTAAAACGTGTTCAGGGGCAATGGCGTTGATTTTTAGTTTCCTTAAAATCTCTTGAGCAGAGTACTGACGAGAGATGACCAGGTGCAGAGAGCAAACCTCGTATCATCGTCTGGCACAAGTATCAACAGCGAGTATAACCCCAAGACCGAAAGGTACCTTCTTTGCGCGTGTATATGTGTGTGTGTGTGCGGTTTGTCAGAGAGTGGAGAGAGAGGAGGGGAGATAGATAGAGAGGAGAGGAGAGACATAGCGAGAGAGAAGAGAGGGGAGAAAGAGAGAGAGGGGATAGGGGAGAGTGAGAGGAGAGGGGAGAAAGAGAGAGGAGAGGGGAGTCAGAAAGAGGGAAGGGGAGAAAGAGAGAGAGAGAGAGAGAGAGAGAGAGAGAGGAGAGGGGAGAAAGAGATAGAGGAGGGAGGGGGAAGAGAGATAGGAGGGGAGACAGAGAGAAGGGAGGGGAGACAGAGAAGAGAGGGGAGATAGATAGAGAGGAGAGATGAGGCAGAGAGTGAAGAGAGAGAGAGAGGAGAAAGAGCGAGGAGAGGGAGGACAGAGAGAGGCTATGGAAGACAGAGAGAGGAGAGGAGAGAGAGAGAGAGCTAGAGAGAGAGAGAGAGAGAGAGAGAGAGAGAGAGAGAGAGAACGACGAAGCGTGCATGTACTGCTGTAATCACAGCTTGTACATTCCATGTCCAATGAAACGCATTATTTTACTACTCATTAATATTGTATTCTGCTTATCAAAAATCGGTTTAGCTCACTGCATGCTGAACCTATTCGTGCAGAAACATATGAAAGCTACCAGTTTTTAGCATCACAATTCTAGCTGCGCTCGCATACACCCAACAGCCAAGCGGAGAGGAGAAATATCACGTGACAGCATCTCCACATTACATTAGGGTGGTGGTGGGGGGGGGGGGGGTATAAGAAGAGAAGAGCCAAAAAAAAACAACAACTGGAATGAGAACATCAAGAAAAAAATACTTATATGTGTGTGTGCGACCGTATGTGTGTGTGTTTGTGTGTGTGTGTGTTTGTGTGTGTGTGTGTGAAAGAGGTGAGTGTGTGTATATATGAGCAAGTGTGTCTATTATGAGGCGTAGCAAGGGGCTTAAGGGACTGCGAAAAAAAAGGGGGGGGGGGGCATCAAGTGTCGTGAGGGTGACAAATGTCAAAAATATTTATTTTATGCAGAAAAGAAATATAAGTGAGTGTACCTGTGTGTGTGTGTGTGTGTGTGTGTGTGTGTGTGTGTGTGTGTGTGTGTGTGGTGAAAAAAGGGGGGGGGGGGGTGTCTAATATGTGTCAAGAAATTTTATGCACCTGTGGACTTACAATCAAGACTTTTCGCCGGATTTTACAGACGGTCCCAGAATATTAAAAAAAAAATACCGAGTAAAATAAAAAGAACATAATAACACAATTTATACAAAAACTTAATAAAATCCGAAACATAATTTACCCTAATTACTAATTGCCTACATTGCTGCAGGTCAAGCGTGATCAGTTTACTTATAAATGGAATTCATTGTTCTTGTTTTAATTTGCGAAACGAGTAATAAAACAGGGTTGGTTGGCACTGCATTTGCGACCGTAATCGTAATCGTAGAAACCAAACAAAAATGTCAAATTTGGTCCTGTTTCAGCTGCCCGAAGGCCTCCTTTATTGAGGACGGTTTCTTTGCTAATTGATTCAATTCGATTCGTTGTGGGGATGAATGAATGAATGAATTTCTACCCCACTAGGACATCACACAAGCGATAAACACCCGATGACACAAAGTGCCACCATGTGGGTGAGGATCACCGTGGAGAGGTCCCAGAAACCGCGTTCAGACAATTGGCCATATTTATGGCCTGCCTATATTGCGGCCCCTGGCAAAAGCCAGAGTGGGGCTTCAAATAACAAAAAAATTACGTCCTAAAAAGGACGTAAGTATGATGAAACTGTTGTGGGGATCATTTTCGCCTAAGTTCGGGTACTGGGTCTTGTCTGCTCGATCAGGATTGGCTGGTGTAGTCCGGTTTTTTTGGCAGTGGGTGGGGGCATTTGCGAGAGTGTCCTTCTACATTATATACCACGTCTTAACTTGGATATGTGCGCACAACAGCCAAATACGGTGTTGCTGGAACTGTAAAACGTATAGCTCCATAAACAGATTATATATATATATATATATATATATATATATATATATATATATATATATATATATATATATATATATATATTCTCATGAATTCCAGGGGATAACTGATGACATACTAAAACTGAACGTAATGCAGGAGAGCAGAATGCCTAGTCGGCTACATGTCGGGGTAGAATGGTACCTGTTTGAAGCAAGTTTAAGAATGTAAATATCTGGGAAGTCTATTCTCGGAGGACGGGGGAATAAATCGGGAAATAGAAACAAGAGGCCAACGAGCTAGTGCAGTTATATACCAACTGACACATTTATTAAGACATCCAAACATAAGTATGAATGTAAGGAAACAGATTATAAATAGCATATTTATACCAACACTATGCTACCAGTGCCAGACATGGACATTATCAAAGGCTAACCCACGTAAAATTATAACACCTGTGAAATGAGATGTCTGAGAAAAGCCACCAACTTAGCCATCCGGGACAAAGTTAGAAATGATATCAGGCAGACTGTAGGAACAACAAAATGTAGCAAATTCACTGAGAAGCAGAATATAAAATCGTTTGTTCATTTGGTAAGAGTGCAGCCAGAACAATTAAAAACGAGGGCGCTACACAAGAAAAGATCTAATGTGAATCCAAGAGGTCGCCCTACGAGAATATGGACTTATATAACGTTAAAGAGCTTTTACATCAACACGGAATGACACTAGCCATTGCTGTCATCAAGCAGTGGATCGCACTGTTTCTCCACAATGCTTAATGGCAGAAGTGGAAATTGATGATGATGATGATGACGACCAATGACATTGAACTTGAGGGTTATATAATGTACATGTTCAAAGAAAGTATTAAAGAAAAACGACTCATTATATTGAATATTATTGATAATGTCGAGGGAAATTAGGGGGTGCTGCAGTTCCCCATTGCCTGTGTACGAGCCGCCACTGCCGTTGAATTGTGCCTTATTACTATATGTCTCTTGTCTTATCTAGAGAGATACAGAGAGTCCCCCGAACTGTGTCCCAGTCGACGGCCATCAAAGTTAGGAAATTCATGAGTACTTTTTCCAACCTGGATACCATACAGACTTGATGCCACAGGCCAGACGTAGTTTCCTCATCTGTGGATCATAATTACAGACTTGTTTTCAGCGGTCATTTGTCAACAAGCTACGTCCAGACTGGAACTGAGTTTGTTGTTAACCTTTCTACAGGGTTCACCTGTTACGTTTCTTTCTTTATTTCTTTCTTTCTTTCTTTCTTTCTTTCTTTCTTTCTTTCTTTCTTTCTTTCTTTCTTTCTTTCTTTCTTTCTTTCTTTCTTTCTTTCTTTCTTTCTTTCTTTCTTTCTTTCTTTCTTTCTTTCTTTCTTTCTTTCTTTTACTTCAATCGGTTTTTTTTTCTTGATCTTTCTGTATAGTGCTGATTATCTAGTTTGACCACAGCATTTTGTCTCGTGTGTTCCCTCTACATATTTTTCTCTAAGCCAGGGTTATATTTTATTTGTTCTGCTGTTACTGCTCCCCCCCCCCCCCCCTTAATTATTTATTCTTGAGAAGGGAGAATTGATAGATAAATCAACACACCATGTGCTAAAGAAAACCAGGTCCTGGGACAAATAACATCACTCTTGATACATAGAAGTACACCTGTATATCAAGCCAATTCTAATAAGAACTATTTTAAAAAAAAAGGGGGGCGGGGGGGAGCGTCAAATTTATACTACGGGTGTCAAAATGGACCTTTAAAGCTAAAAAAAGTAAAGATCTATTTTCACGCCTTAGGCGCATCTGGTATATGGGAAGAGCGTCCCGTATTTTTACAGACCAATCAGCACTGGGTGGGTAATGTGGTCAGCATTACGCCGGCCATCTTTACTTCCCCAGGACAGCCATCCTGGTACCCATTTTAGTCTGGGTCGACCTGCGAAAAATGACCTTTACTGAAACTAAACTGTCATTACTGTCGGTATGTGCCACTTTTTATAATAGTGTAGACAGGAGAACCCGCTCTGTGGCTAAGTCGATGCGCACGCTTCGTAATACCGGGGTGCCGGGTTCGATCCCAGCTGCTGGCCATGCGCCTTGCGTTGGTTTCGACAGTGGTATCAGGGTGCCGACCGTCCAGTAAGCAATAGCAAAATACTGGATGTAAATTTGCCTAGAGAAACCAAACAACAGCCAGGGGCTGCTGGGGTTGGTTCTGCAACGTCCTGTAAAGGATACGCAACTAACCTATCAGACAGGGGAACCCGGAACATAAAGATTTAGGGCCACATGGACTGTGCAGGTTAGGATGTTTAATTTTGCCCTCGACAGAAACTCTTCATCACCTTACCGGGGGAAAGGGGGGGGGGGGGGAAGGGGGGGGGACCCGGGTCTCCTGCATAACCCGACACTGCAACAGCCTGGCCATTATCTCCCCTGCTAACACTATTGAGAGCAAGATCATAAAACAACAGAGATGATGTGTCTTTGAACGGCTGCCCGAGCAACAAGAAGACTCAATTTAAAATAAAGAAATTACAAGACTAGACCTGAAATCAACTTCTTCTTCTTTCGTTCGCTTGGAATAGATGATCTATAACTGCAATGTTATCTCTAGTATAAACTTCACTGTCTGTTGTAATTCAATCAGCGATCCGTAAAGTTTGGCTCGCACTGTTTTTTTTTTTTTTTTCGTAGCCAGAAGTGTTGCCTTGATATTCAAAAACCAACTATGCAGTTTATTAAAGAGCAAGAGATGAGTTCTGAAACCAATATTCACTTTATTAAAGAGCAAGAGATGAGATGGTTTGGCCACCTGACGAGCATTTTATGATTGCGAGAGTTGGACAGCAACGGTAGCTCTTGATTTAAAAAAAAACAAAAAAACTGTTAGACAATTTTGAAAACAGATGTCTTAAAAGAATACTAAATATCTTCTTCTTCTTTTTTCTGAGAATAAAAACACTAATGTATTATTTATTTCCTGGGTTCTTCAATGTTTTTCAACAACTCTTCTCTTTTCTGTGCAATACGGTCTTCACGTCTGCGACGAGCCTCTTTAACCTTCTGTCTACGAACCTCAGCCTGGTCACTAAGGATCTTGGATCTGGACTTCTCTGCCTTTCTCTTGTGGATGAACTCCATCAGTACACGCTTGTTCTTGAAACCATTACCTTTGCACTTCATGTACAGCTCGTGGTACAAATGCTTGTCAATCTTCTTAGACTCGCTGTACTTCCTCAACAACCTGCGCAGAACTCTCATACGTCGGATCCATAGAATCTTAGTTGGCATACGGGCATTTGCGGTGCCTTTTCTCTTGCCATGTCCCATATGACGTCCTTTACGGCGAGCCTCTGCATTCTTGCGAACTCTAGCACGAGAGTGAATCTTCACTGGCTTGTGGATGATCAAACCATCCTTTACAAGTCAATGCCGTGAGGCGCTGGTAGTCATGTCTATCCACAACCTTCTGTCTCGTGTACTGTCAGGTTTCAGGTTTGAAGTTTGCACAGCGTATCAACATCATGGGGACAATCAGTTCTCCTCGTGAGTCAGTTTCTTTCCAGACGTCTTCACTACTCTTTTTATCTGTCCGTTGAATTCCATCATTCGTCTATAAAACCACATCTCCACAGTGTCCAAATAAGTCTTCATTATTCAACTAACTGTTCATGATTCACCTCCGTACATCAGTATAGGATTTATATAACTTTTAAGAATGATCTTTTTCGTCTCAGCTGACGAAGAAAGGTTGCATAAAACATTTTTCATTCTTCTAATTCTCCACTGGACAGATTTATGAAACAGTATGCAAATAAGTCAAGAGACCAAGCAAGACAATGTATCCAATTTTATAAGAATGCATAGTTAGAACTACATCGGTCATACACTCAGAAGGGATAAAACAAGATTCCCTCATCAAGCCCTCGTGTGGACATCGGAAGGGGAAAGAAAACGAGGAAGACCAAGAGAGATCCTGTGTAGAACCATCATCACGGAAGTCTCAACCATGAGCCTAATAAACATCCAAGGCTTAAAACAGGTGGCAACGAACCGCCAGACATGGAGAGCTATGACCTCTGCCCTATGCGCCGCTCTAGGCTCAAGAGGAAAGACGAACTAACTAGCTAAAAAGACATTGACCACACAGAAAATTCTTACGCCCCTCCCCCCCTCCCCCTCCTTTCCTCCCCAATAGTTCTATGAAATAACTAGATATAGTCTCTTCTTCGCGTTTACCAGCTGTACACTCTGACGGAAAGTTCTGTTTGTTCGTTCACTTCTGAACAGCAGTCCTGCTCCAGAACCTGAATGTTGCGTGTGCATCAGTTTTACATATCTGATTCACTTGAGTGCAGACCTTTGGCTCCTTGCCTCTCAAGCAGACGCACTCCGACTTCAAAGGAAGCTCTCCAATTGGTCGACTCTTACGACATGCTTTTGGGTAAGCAGGGGGTCGATTCTGGTTTCCCCCACAATGGGGCTCTGGAACCCACACGGGGAGCTAGAGGTTTGAAAGACAACGAAGTTTGTCATGCTATTACAAATCCACATGAGATTGTTCAAACAAAGAGGGATTGTCTACTTCTGATGTACATGATACGGGTATTTCTGTTGGTCACTTGGTTCCAGAATGCCCTGGTACTATCCGCCACAGCGAGCCACACTAAAACGTTACAACGGGTATAGAGCGAGTGGAAGACCTCGGAAAATATGGAATGATGGCATTAGGAACAGCCTTAAAGAAATGAACATCAGTCTTAATAGTGCTCTTGACAGAGCTCATCAACGAACATTACATCTCCCCCCGACACTTCGATGAGGTACAAGGTGAAAGAGAAGAAGAAGAAGAACTTGGTTCTGTCATGATGACCTCAATACTCTGCATCTGTCTAGCATTGTGTATTCTATTCAACAGCATTAAGGTCTACTGTGTGTGTTCATAAATTGTTGCTGTGATTGTTATTCGACATATGCTTCGTTAACCTATGGTTCCATTTAAATGGTTTGAAATGAATTATGTCCGTATTCCATAGTAGTGGATTTCAGTCTGTACGATAGACATGGCCAACAAGACACCTTTTTGGGGGGTGCCTAGTTGACCATGTTCTTTGTGCACTTGTATTCATGGCGAGGCGCACACGCCGTCTGGAGGTGACAGGTTCAATTCCGGCACGGTAACTATAGCTTTTGATTGTTATCATGTCTAGTGTGTTCTTCTATCTTTCTACTTCTTTCTATGAATGCCGATTAATACACTTTATGTTACTTGATTAATTCAACTGCCTAGCATGCAGTTATGTTTTTTTTTTAAAATATAGCCATATCTCCACAGCTCCTAAGTCATCCCTAACTCCCAGTAGTGCCAGCGGTTAGACTAGCGGTTCTCAACCTGTGGGTGGCGACCTTTTTGTGTGTCAAACGACCCTTTAGCAGGGATCGACAAAGTACATTGGAAAACACATATTCACTGAAGCTATGAAGTAGCAACGAAAATAATTGTATGATTGAGGAGTCGCCACAACATAAGGAACTGTATTAAATGGTCGCGACCTTAGGAAGGTTGAAAACTGCTGGGTAAGACGCTCGCTTGCTGTTCCAAAGGTCGTAGGTTCAGATCCTGACGTAGCCGGACTTTTCGAAAATAATCTTGGATCCCAGGGCGACCCAACCTTGAATGGGTATCAGGTAAAAAGTAAAAGCAGCCGGCGTGATGCTGACCAAATCCCTTACCGAGATCTGCTTGAACTATAAAATATAGATCTAGCCCTATGTGCCCAGTACGTCTTAAGACGTGGTAAAGGTCCTTTACTGTACTTTAACAGTCTGCAAAATTCCGGGGGTGGGGGAACATTCTCTTCTGCCCCCCCCCTTCCCCCACAAATTGTTGTGTATAACGTGACCGTCTTTTTTTTTTTTTTTAAACATTTATTGACATCGAAATACCGCTATTCGCATGCATTTTTGTTGTTGTTGCAATAATACATTTTTGTAGACATGTATAATTCGTCATCGTCATCATCATCCAG
>CAJHNH020002741.1:20000-96014 GCA_905116865.2 Candidula unifasciata
GATGTTATCTTTCCTTAAGGTTCTTGATCTACCGCTTGTTCATATTTCCTCTCCTCTTTTAGTATATGCCGTGTATAGTATAGCATCGGAGGCCATTTTCTCTATGCTGGCAAACCATTTGATCTGCTGCCTGTATATGTAATTTAAAAATTGGTTCTGTGTCGTTTTATCTCGCATGACCTCATTCCTAATTTTATATATTCTGGTCCCTCCTACAGTCTTTCTCAGACCCCCATTTCCATGGTAACTAACTTTCTTTTATGCTTTGTTGTGAGTGACCATGTCTGACACTGATAGCGTAGAGTGGAAATGAATATGCTTTTCATCATATGTTTCTGATTGGGATTGCCTTGTGCTGTAAGAGGGGAGTTAGCTGTCCCTATACTTGGCCTGCTTTGCTGCATCGGATGTCAATGTCTTCGTCCAGTTTACATCTTAGGTAAATGCTGTTCCAAGATATTCAAACTCAGATGCCTATTTAATATATGTATGCTCTAATTCTATGTGTAAATCCTGCTTCTTTCTTTCTATTGACATTACTTCTGCCTTTTCTATGTTGATTCTCATATTATTTCATTTACATTCTTCATTCATGGATGTGAGATGTTGTAAAATCGAGCTGTATCTGCAATCAAGGCTTGGTCATCAGCAAAGAGTAATTAATTGATTTTACTATTATTTTCGTTCCTGTGCCTGGCATCCTTGCTTATACTGTCAGTGTAAGTGATAAACAGGAGTGATGACAAGACACACCCCTGTCTTGTCTGAATCCAGACGCTTCTCCAAGAATTATCTTATAATGCTGTCGCTGACTAAGTCTAGATCGTTGAAGGTGCGGGTATTCAAACCATCGAGATAACATCAGGGCGATGCTTCAAGGCTACCACCAGAAAGTTCACCACCTCGGCCTTGTCACTTACACATGATGGAAGCACATCCGGAGGTCCAGCACGCAAGCGATGGATAAATTGAATATCAAGACCGTAAATACCAGCTTTTACTTAGGAATACCATCGCTCGCATCCGATACTTTCTTCAAAGCCTGACGCTGAAAGGTAGAACAGGACCAGAGAACAGGACCAGAGGAGAAGAAGAAGAAGAAGAAGAAGAAGAAGAAGAAGAAGAAGAAGAAGAAGAAGAAGAAGAAGAAGAAGAAGAAGAAGAAGATGAGAAGGAGGAGGAGGAGAAGTGTTATATTGTACAGGGAGTCGTGACAATCACTGCCCATGGTGATAGCAAGTGTAACTAGCAAGGCCCGTTTACTAAAAATAAAGTCTACCAAGGGGAGAAGAGCATAGGATATCTGGACCGTTATTGTCGTTGCATGCATCAAACATGTTTTTCTCAGACACTTAGACTATCTGACCTATTTATATCTAAACTGTCTACAATCATTCCCCCCTGCCCGCCAAATTTCCTTTCTGATTACTCCCTTCCATGCAACATGGTTCATGGCACCCTGTTCCAGTTAGTGTGTCACAAACAAGTGATGGCATTAGGAACAGCCTTACAAAAATGAACATTAGTCTTAATAGTGCTCTCGACAGAGCTCATCAACGAACGTTACATCTCTCCCCGACACTTCGCTGAGGCACAAGGTGGAAGAGAAGAAGAAGAACACATTGAACTATTCAGTCCATAAGTGCTCGGATCCCCTTCTTAGTAAATCCCGCAGCGTGTAACAATTCACGACACCAGTTCTGTGCTGGTTTCTTATTCTTCTTTGGCTTCTTGCGTATGCTCTTGTCTGGCCACCCCGCTTTCAACATGTTGCTCTTGCAGACTGGTCATTGTTGCAGATTCACAGACATCACCTGGTTCTCTCAAACCTCTTACTTCTAAAAGAGCATTCAGAATATCAGCATGGTCAATGGCTCATCCGCCCTCCACAGTAGCTTTACTTGCAAGTCGATCAGCTTGCTCATTTCCTTGCACGCCTGCGTGCCCTGGCACAAATATGAAACAAAAATGTGTGAGCCTTGATCGCTTTAGAGACCCCAGCCAGTCTTCGGATTCAGCCGTTCTCTATCTTTTTGAGCATGTTCATTGAATCACAGAGAAAGCATGCGCGGGAAAAGATCTGTCTCCAGGGCTGTACCGAATATTCGCTTCGTATTCGCTTCGGGGCCGAATAGTGGACCCAATAACTATTCGGTATTCGGCCGAATAGTTGCGGTCGGGCCGAATACGAATAGTGGTTACCTCACAACCGTTTCTGGACTGGTGGAAAAAAAACATCAAGACTTCCCACCTTGGTTTGTACTGTGAAGCGTTATCTTTTTGCACCACCTACGAGCGTACCAAGTGCCCCTTTATTTCCATCTTGCATGTGTTGCGAGTAGTGTTGCCGGCTTGATTTCTTTGAGTGGAGTGTCCTTTTCGTTGATTCTTTGAAGTAAAGGGAGTTCGTCATCATTTATGGATGTCGTATCTGTTCTTTCGTCGTCTCGTGGAAACGGCAGCGGCTGAATGTTTTGATCGACGTTCGGTTTCTTGATGGTCTTTGTTGTTTGATCTTCTGGCGTTGGCCGCCCGGCGTCTGGTTTCGTGAGCTCGCGGGGGGCTGGGCGACTTGTAAGGACGGCATTGTTTTCTTCGTCGGCGTTATTTTTGTTTTTTATGTTTCGCCTAGTGGGTTTTCATTTTGACTCTCTGTATTTGTCGTATTTTCCTGTTTAGTACAGCTGGAAATACCTTCAGTGAGACAAAAAGCTGGCCTAATGCTGACAACATGGAACGAAGGTTTTTCATGGAGGTGTGTCAGCACACGAACTAATACGTGCTGCAGGAGATCGCAGATTGTGGCGAGGCATAATCGCCCATGCCACGGCAAAGCACATGATGATGATGATTCATTATTCGTATTCGGCCGAATAGTTGGTCCAGCTGTTCGTATTCGGCCGAATAGTGAAAATCACTATTCGGTACAGCCCTAGTCTCCAGTCATATTATTGCTTTGGTCACTACCATGACCTTTATAGTCAGACTACGTGTGGCCGAGGCAACAGCACCATAATCTTGCTTCACAATTCTAACTCCAGCCTGAGCCATAAAAGCCCAAGAACTTCTCACACGGCGAATTACAGACCCAAAGTCATCAGTCAGCAGGTCCTTTACAGAACGTCGCTCTCTTCACGGTACGCCTGAAAGTATTTCCTTTTCCAAGCCATCCCCATGTGGTTTCAATGTCATATCTTCGCTTTCTTAAAACTGCACCTTCCATCGACTTATTTTCCAAACCACCATGACGTTTGATGAGGCCAAAATACCTAAACCTTTGAGACAGGACGCTGTTTATGAGCCAGTTCTCCTTAATGTTTAACTCGTGTCGAATGCCGATGTTTTTCCTTTTCATTTTTCTATGGTATTCTAAGAATTTGTCTGTAATATTTTAATTCAAAAGCTCTGATCTTTTTCTTCTGTGATTGAGTGAGAGTACGTGACTCACAACCGTAAAGTTGTCACACTAAAAATAAATTCTCTCATGATTTTTACTTTGACCGATTTACGGGTGCTTTGCCATAGGTTCTTCATGCTATTTAATCTCTGCATTGCTAATGCAAGTCTTTTGACTTCTTTTGAGCAGTCTCCACTGTTGTTTCACTAAAGAGCCCAAGTATTCTGAATCTGTGACATTTTCTATTTTGATATGTGGTGCCCATCTGTGTAAATTACAGCATCCCCCTGCAGAGAATTCAAAGCCTGCACTTCTCTCTCAACAGAGGCTGGACTTTTTTGTTTGCATTTTCTGTTTAGTCGGATGCAAACATAAAAGGTCGTCCAGCACTCTGTGGGTACTTGTACCCATTCCTCACAAGGTTCTAAGTCTTCAAGTGAACACACCTGCTAAATAATGTCCTCGGCCTGATTCATCCATGATTTTACTCTTTTTAAGCTGATGCCTTTTTTCTTCTCAATTTCACCATGTAGCATGTATCGTGTCTCTGCGTTGATTCTGAGGTCGGCACCTGCCCGGCAAATTTGAATTTTGTCCTCCATGGTTGGAAAATCGAGAAGGTTGCGCATCTCCCTGCAAGCTGTTATCTCTTGAACATCCAAGTATAATGCGCATAGCATCGTTCTGTATCCTTTCCATCGGCTTATGGCTGAGAGTCAGGATCACCATCGCATACTCACAACAGAAAGGACCAGACTCTGATACAAAAGACATAAACAATGCTGCTCACAGTCTGCTGCAGCCATCACTCTCATTGCAGCCAAACCCCGTTTGGATTTTATTATCACCTGGTCTATGTGCCCACTGTAAGCCAAGTTGCGATCAGATCGTATCCCCAAGTATTTCATTGCATCAGCTGTTGTGTTGTGGTGTTTAATATAGCTGGTAGCCGGTTTATGCGTGAGCTGGTAAAATAACTTAGGTAGTAATTTCACCTATGTATGGCCAACTTGTCATGCCGACTACTTACATGAACGACGGATCTCATTTCTGGCGGCCACGATTAGCTTTTGGCACCTCTGGCAACTAAAATGTGCATTTGCTGCTTGTGAATATTTCTGGATTGTTCCGGAGCTAATTGTTTGTTCACCAGTTTCTCAAACGCAATAGTGAGGGACATTTCATTTGACTTGCACTAGCACAGAAACGGAGCAAGAATGGGGAAACACCCGATTGCAGTGAAGCTGAAATCTCGACAAGGAAAGACTTCACTTCCCTTTGTTCTTTCCACAATCTCTGAGCATAAACTTACACCTGGTGTTGCACTAAAAACTATTAACAAAAACACATAATTCAAAAACATGAATTTATTTTAAAACCATACAAAACATGATTTCAATCACGACTAGTATAAATATTTGTTTAATCTGGCATAAGATGTGCTAATATAGCACATACAAGATCATACCACATACCCGTGATAAATAAACCACTTCAATTTTATTACTAACTAACCCTTCAACAAAAAGCAGCAAATTTCAATAAGCACATATTTTTTTTTAAATATGGCCATATGCCAACGAGACTTAAGCGGTAAATATACATATATACATAAACACGTGCATGACAAGTAAATGAATGACTACATACGTCTGTCAAATGGCACATCTTTTAAATCAAATACACAACATCTATAAGGGACTGAAATACTCATTCAAGTGATCGGCCACTTTTATTAAATGGTACATATATTATCGATTCATTTTCATATCGTTTCATGACAGGAATATTTGTTTTTAAACAAACAGACGACATTTACTTTACATAAAACGTACCTTAAATGACATTTAGATTTATTTACTGAAGTGCAGGATAACCACTAGAGAAGATTTTGAAAAGAAATATACCAAAACAGAGGTCAACTGAATAGAACAGACTAAGTCACAATCTTTCGCTAATGATCATATTAATCGTATCGTCGTCCCCTTGCGGAATGCAATTTTTTGCTGTTTGAAGCCCCACCTTGGCTCTTGCCAGGGGCCGCAATATAGCTCGGCCATAAATATAGCACAATGGCTGAAAGTGGTTTTCGGGACCTCTCCACGGGTGATCCTCATCTGCATGGTGGCACTTTGTGTCATCGGGTAGTTTATCGCTTGTGTGATGTCTTGGTGGGGTAAAATGTGGTACTACTACTACTACTACTACTAATCTTTACTAACTTATGCACATTACAAACTCAACAAAAACATATGAATCAGGTATGAGCTAAACAGCTCACTGTCAGAGCATTTGGGTTGCAACAGACTCCAGAACATGTCTTGCAAGAATGCCCTTTCTTGGAGAAGGTGTGAAACAACATGTGGTCATACCCAGCAGACCTGACAACTTAGCTCTGGGGAAAACTAAGGAGACTTCAAGCTGACACCCCGGTTTATGGCCCACAGTGGATGAACCACATGATCAGAGGTCGCTATAGAAAAATAAAAGGGTGACTACTGACTGGGAGTGCAGTGAAAACGGTAACGACTAATTAAAGGTTGGCTGAGATAGGATGTGTTGGGCTGAAAAGCACAGATATTGCAGCCTAGCTGTAAACCACAATGTGCCAAACCCCTTTAAAAGGGTAAACACAGAAGAAGAGTGCTTTCTTGTTATTCATCATAAGGAATAATTGTGGCATTTTTAGAACACTGTAGGACTCAGAATGAAATGGCCACTTGTATTTGTACGCACACTTGTGTTCAGCACAATCCTTTTACGAAGTTTCATAATTATTTAACAAGTGTGCAGACTTCAATTAAAAAAAATATATAAATAAAACGCAGTCTTGAATATAAGACCCACAATATGTGAGGCAAACATTGCTAAACCTCTTGCAACATGCTCACCTGTAACAGTCAAAACAGTTAAAGCAAAATAATTAGAAAACTGCAGGTAGCCAAAGACTTCACAAAAAAAGCCAAAAGTAATTTTGATTAAAGCAATTGTACATGGAATGCAAACACAGCAGCAGAAAGCTGATAAATGAAGATCACACAAGAATGTATTAATCAAACCAAAGTACGAAAACCCTACCTTTGTGTGTCCTATTTGTAGATGTATTCATAATGCTCTCTCTTTTGGGGGGGGGGGGGGGGGGGTTGTTTGGAGCATGTTTAGTTTTTTAAAATGGCATTATTATTTTCTTCTGTATTCCTCCGAAAAATTGGTTAGCATATTGCAGGGCTGTTCAACAAAGTTGGTTCGGGGGCCAAAATATTCAAAACGGGGATCGCCACGGGCCAGAGCAATCAGCCCCAGCATAGAAAGATCGAAAATACAAAACAGCTAGAAGTGATCGGCGGGCCACTTGCTAGGCCTTGGCTGGCCAGATTTGGCCCGCAGGCCGCCATTTGAATAGCCCTGGCATATTGTGTTGCAGCTGCGACACAGAGACCTTTTGGCCCAATACTTCTGATTTCAGTAAACCTCTAATTATTTGCCTTTAACAACCTGACTTTTAGGGAAACAGTACAAAATAATGGACTCTTTTCCACAAGTTGTATTAGGCACACAGGCCTAGACTTATATTTTATAGACCAATTAGCAGCACGCCGGCCGCCTTTGCTTCCCAAGACTACCTGGTATCCATTTAAGCCGAGGTCATTTTTGAAAAATAGTATGGCTCCGTCAAGGCCTGAACCCTTGACCTTCCGATCTGCAGGCAAGCGTCTAGTGGCTATATCGTTGCGACTCCCACTGGGCATATACTGCTAGAACTACATTTTATAGACTAAAAGGCACATGGTGGGTGATGTGATCAATATTCTGCAGGCTGCCTCTAACTCCCAGGACATAACCTGGTACCCAATCAAAGCTGGGTTGACCTAGGAGCCAAGGTAAATCTTGAAAAAGAAAGAAAAAAAGTCCAGCTCCGTTTGGATTCAAACCCATGACTTTCAGATCTGCAGGTAAGCGTCTAGCTGCTACACCAGGGTGGCTCTCTCAAGAAGCCGTAGGTTTATTAATTTTCCTCAGAAATGGGCAGTGGTACCCACAAGGGAATGTAATTATTATGATACACTGGAAGTAGCAGTAAGCCTCTGGTAGTTTTTTACATTAAAATCTTGCCTTAAAAAAAAAAAGAAACCTTAAAGTAACACCTGCATGTGATTAAGTGTTAAAGTAATAATTTTTCTATGTTGAAAAGACGTTCTACTGAACTGTAGGAACACCGTGGTTAATCCAAGAATTTCAGGTCTAATTAAAAATGTACTTTTCATACAACCTGGCAACAAGTAGACTTTAATAAGTCCTGAATGAAACAAATGCCCTGGCAAATATCAGGAAGGAAGCAAAACTGTTATGCAAAAGCTTTAAAAAATATTTTCTAAACATTTGACAAAGTATAATTTCCCAGATGATATAAAAAGTACAGAATAGGTCAAAAGTAGGAGTACAGTAAGTTTCTTCACCAACTCACATTATTTCCTTTCCCCTTTTAGTTTTGTGTGTGTTTAAAACCTGTTAGGAGCACTCACCCACTATACCACAATTATACTTACAAACAGCAACGAATGTACCAGAGACTTACACAAATATAAACAGCAAATAAAACTCTTACACTAAAAAAAATTACATTAAGATCTTTGCACGCCACATAGAACAATGTGATATACTTAAACTATGGGACATCAGGGTCAATCCAGTTTTAAAATTTAGTTTTTTTGGTTCTCCCCAAATAATATTTAACTACTGGAGGGTCAATATAATCATACTACCATGTCTACACACTATGCAATCAGTACCGAAGATGTCATTCCGGTGTAATGGGCACTGTCCAAAGTCATGTCAACCAAAACCTATAAAACCTGAGTGAAAAACAGCTTTCACAAGATGATAGAAACCTGAGTGAAAAACAGCTTTCACAAGATGATAGGGTTTAAAAAAAAAACAAACAGACTTTCTGTACTATCATAAAATGACTATAAAATTTTCAGCTTAGAGTGAAATCACATTTAAAATTAATAAATTAATATGAATGGCACACAAACGAGCATGACAATTATAAAGAAAGATCAAATAAACACCCATACAAAACAACAAAAACTGTTCCGGTACACCTCACTCTCACCTACAGAAAATACATGCTTCTGTAGAATACTGTATTAAAATAAGTGATTGAGGATGCACTTCATACAACCAATTAAATATAATCCTATGAGAGTCACCAAAAGATAATATGGCATACACGTACAACTACCATCATGATTGCTGACATTAACCCATTGTGTTCGTCTAGTGAGGACAGGCTTTTGAAAGTTGATTTTCTGTAATTCCATAATATATCTGAGGAGGGACTAGCCAAGCGGTCAGTTCGCTGGACTTTCATTTTGCAAAATGATTTACATGATCTTCTATTAGGGCAACAGGAAGATGAGCACAGGATGTAAGTGGGTATGAAAGTGCATGAGGTGGACGAGCTAAAGAGAGGATGAGTGTTCAGGCAGACCGTGATAACAGTGACTTTCTGCAAGGGATCAGCTACTTTGGTGATGGTCTTAAAGCCTTAGATCCAAGTACCCTGCCCCGCCCCTTATTGTAACACTGCCATAACAAGTGGTAAATGAAGGCAGTAAAGGCAGGTATGGATTTTTCCCCCAGAAAGAAAGGTACTCACCACAAAGTGTCCATAAAAGGTACACATTACAAAGTATTTTATAACAGTTGTGCTTAACAAAAATGATGCCTTAGAAAAGGTGCCGGTACTGCATACCTTTGTATGTCATCAAGGTCAAGATTGTTGGGACTTGGAAGTGATTAGAGGTGATGGACAGACATTTTAGTCACCTACAACTCTCCATTTAGCTTCCCTAGCAAACAGACACTCGTCTGACTGATGAAAGATTTAGACTGTGATGAAGCCTAACAACATTAAAACTCTCTTATTGCATCATCTCTTCTTAACAGCCATGACACTTTTCACAGACTCTATGAATTCAAATATAGCTAAATCCAGGACACTTTTCACAGACACTATGAATTCAAATATACCTCAATCAACAAATGTTTTCAGAAGTAAATACACTTTATCAAAAAGAGCACCATGACCAGGCTGTTAAACAGACACATGATGTCCTTCCTAGGACCAAAGTATATGCGTGAAGTTGAAATTAGATATTTGTTATGAAGAATTAACCAGATTTGACTGATATATCCAATTATTTCATTTAGAAACCCTTAACAACATTAGACAAACTGGTGTTTTTTTTTTGTTCCAGCTTACATTCTTCTATCTAGCTCAGTATACACAGAAAAACTGTCCTCTAGTGTATCTATCATTTCGAAAATTAACAATAAATTGCCAAATAAAAAAATCAGTCCACCAGGATATATAGGAAGTACTTCTAGAAGAAGAATGAAGTGATAGATAGAAAGGGCAAAGAAGATTGAATTACCAACCAACCTTCTCTCACCTAGGCAAATACCCATGTTTGGCATCTTAAACGTTACAGCTATGTCTGCTCTATAAAAGACAGCACAGGTTGTAGGAGAAATGTAACATAATAAGTTTTACGCAGAAGCCAATAAAAATAATGGGCAGGACATTTAGGAAGATAAAGGGAATGGCAAAAGATTGGGCTGAGTTGATTGAGGATTTATACACCAATGGGAGATGCAGGACAGAAAAAGACAAGATGTTCCAGACTCCACACTTCAGATCATCTTTATCAGCAGTTCTCAACCTGTAGGTCGTGACCCCTTTAGGAGTTGAACGACCTGACCCTTTCACAGGGGTCGCTCAATACCATCGGGAAAAACATATTCACTAAGGTTATGAAGTGGCAACGAAAATAATTCATAGTTGGGGGTCAATATAACATGAGGAATTATATTGAAGGATCACAGCATTAGGAAGGTTGAGAGCCACTTATCTATTTATATTCTCCAATTTCAATGAGCGAAGTTGTACTCCACACTAAGCCATCAACACCCTGTAACACATTGTGCAATGTGTCATTACTCAGATAAGGTACAAATTCCAGAAACAGTGTTTAACAGTGAGGTTATACCACGGCCCCTGAAGGTTACAAAATAACCTGAAGACTGTATAAGGTGATGCGAAGCTATGAGGCACTGACTGCCATACTCAATACTTTTGACCATCTATATCAGATTATCTAAAGAAACAAATTAACTGTTCACGTATGCAAAACTTTGTTATACTTCTGCTCCGTAATTTCCACAAGAAAATTTAGTTCTTAATTAACCGCCTGGCACAAAAGGATGATATGAATATATCTTTGACAATTTAAAAATGAGATTTCAAAAGAACAAATTATATTGACAAAAATGGCAAATCCAACTGTAAGTAGTTATTCTAAAAGATATGATAAAACATAAATAAAAAGAAAAGTTACGTCGGATCAAAATATGTTTTCTAATGCATTAGCAAGAGATAATATATAATAATATATACGTGTGACAGAGACAGCAAGTAAAGAGATTTTGAGAAATATCTGAGAGATTAAAAAGCAAAGGTGTGGCAACCTATAGTATAAATTCTATGTACAAATAAATTAACATTAAAATGACATTACAACCCTGGGATATGACAACAGCCACTTATCCTACAGACAACTGAACAAACAAGAAACTTGATTACACAAGAATATGGCATTTGCAATTCTAAAAGTTTTGAGAGGCAATTCCAAACCATCATTTTCATGGTGTTGAGTTTACATTTATCTTAATCTACTGCAGATGATGCAATTAAGCTCATTCATAAACCACTGAAACATACTGAGGCTAAGTGTTAACAGCAGTTTCAGCAACGGAAATTCACACAATGAGTGAATCTGCCAGTCCCATACTAGTCGTGGGTAGATCACCAGCCAGTTTGCTGGACCAGTGATCAAGTGTTAAAATCTGCCTCAAGGTAGGCACAACATTTAAAACAGAAAAGTCGCAGGGCATAAAGGAGTCATGGTTGTGATCATGTCACAAATACTGGAGCAAGACTAAAGTCTAGAAGAGGACAAACAGCCAGAACTTTCCGCCTAAGTTTACAGCTGGTGAACAGGAAATAGAAGATAAGTGAACACAACTAAAATACTACTACAGCTAAAAAACAAGATTACTAAATTAGGACATTTCTTTCTGACATTTTTAGAAGACACAACAACGTGACTTTTTGTTTGGTGCTTGTTAGGTAATACTGTTTTTCTTTCATACTAATAAATAACATTTGAATAACAATACAAAGGTTCATCACAAAGATATGGCGTAGATAACATTAATAAATTAAACCATACAATTAAAATACACATAAGATAGACATAAAAGCAACAGTAACACTAAGCCTAGCAGCCAGCATACTTTAGTAGAAGTATTTTAAAACAATGATATCCTGTTAAACCCATATGGGTTATAAAGGGATGTACTTTTTTCTCTCTTTCACTACTGGATATTTACGTTTTCCATTAGCTGCTATGTAATGGCACCAAAAAATGTAGAAATACAGCATAGTCTTAAAGCTTGATGTTATTAAAAGAGATGAATACTCAAATAAATTAAATTAGCTTGTAATTTAATACACAGAGCTTATTTAGCGATGCTGGAACTTATATGACTGACTGACTGACTTTCTCCCCACCAGGACATCACATAAGCGATAAACATCCGATGACACAAAGTGCCACCATGTGGATGAGGATCGCCGTGGAGAGGTCCCAGAAACCGCATTCAGACAATTGGCCATATTTATGGCCTACCTATAATGCGGCCCCTGGCAAAAACCAGGGTGGGGCTTCAAATAACAAAAAAATTTGTCCTTAAAAGGACGAAATACATGATATTATATCAAAGTGCAAAGCTAGTGAAGTAGCATCTGAGAGGAATGGAATGCTGAACAAAAAGAGTTTTTGTGTGGTGTTAAGCGATTCGTTATCTAACAAACAAGAATAACAATGCCACAACAGAATCATTCACAGCGTCAACATTACCACTACAGATACAATTATGTTTACACGGCAAATAAAAATTTATTACTTATATAACTTCTGCTTGCCAGCTGATCTAAATGTCTTGAGGTCAAATCTACACAGTGGCAGATTTTTAAAATTTATTTCTTCTCACTTTTCTGTGTGTGCCCCCACCCCAAAGTTGGTGACATATTGTGGTTACAATTAGACTGCGACATATGCGTCTTTAGGCCTAACACATACAATTTAAACAAAATCACAATCGGTCAGTTGCTTTGCATGGCATTCTTGTGGGAAGTGGGCATTGTCTATACTGTTTTCCATGAAAATGGGGCGCCAGGACCCACCTGGGACTTTTAAATTTTGACCCAAGGGTCACAGATTAACTAAGACTAAAACCAGTTCCATGAAGTAAAGGTGGACGGCATTATGTCGACTACATCAAGTGCCAATTTTCTATTAAAAGGCAGGTTTAATATCTTGTGCCTGAAAAGTATTCTTCACTTATTTTACTACCAACATACAACTTCTGCTGTTGTATTTTGAATTATATGTTCACCCTTTTGATGTATATTTAATTATATTATCACACTACTGTTGTATTTTAATTATATTTTCACTCTACTGGTATATTTTCAATTATAGTCTCACCCTACTGATATATTTTTAATTACATTCTCACAACACCAATGTTTTTAAAAAAATTATATTCTCACACTACTGATGTATTTTTTATTCTATTTCACATTACTGATATGTATTTAACTATATTTTCACACTGCTGATGGTATTTTAATTATATTTTCACACTACTGATGTATTTTTTATTCTATTTTCACATTACTGATATGTATTTAACTATATTTTCACACTGCTGATGGTGTTTTAATTATATTCTCACACTACTGATGTATTTTTTATTCTATTTCACATTACTGATATGTATTTAACTATATTTTCACACTGCTGATGGCATTTTAATTATATTTTCACACTACTGATGTATTTTTTATTCTATTTCACATTACTGATATGTATTTAACTATATTTTCACACTGCTGATGGTGTTTTAATTATATTTTCACACTACTGATGTATTTTTAATTATATTATCACACTATTGATGCATTTTTAAACTATGTTTTAACAGAACAATCCATTCCGTTACTGTTAACAGATCCACTGGTTACATTTTCTGGATTTGCTGTGATTGGATGCTTGTTCCAGACTGCAGACTTTTTGCTATAGCTACTGCTGTTGTGACGCCGAAGGTGTTTAGCCAGGTGGTCGCTGCGCATGAAGCGGCGCTGACAAACGCTACAAACAAACTTCCTTTCTCCTGTGTGTGTTCGAAGATGGCGTGAGCGTTCATCGGATCTAGCAAAGCTTCTGATACATCCTTGCCATCCACAAATAAATGGTTTCTCTCCTGGTAATGATAAAAGGATGTCAAAAATGTAAAATAAATAGTCCATGATGACAATTTGTGATAAAATTCAAGTTTATAATGAAAGTTTTACAAACAAATTTAAAAAAAAACTATTTAGTATTTTAACCTATTTTTGGTGGAGATTAGTTAAAACAAGTAAATGTATGGGCATTAGTTAAACACGTGGAGAATTATTGACAATAGTTAAACATGTGGAGAATTATGGACAACTGTTAAACATGTGGAGAATTATCAACAAAAGTTTAACTTGTTGACAATTATGGACAACTGTTAAACATGTGAAGAATTATGGGTATTGGTTAAACATGTGGATAATTATGGAGACTGGTTAAAAATGTGGAGAATTAACTGTGAAATGTCAGGTTAAGCCTACATGTCAATATCTTTACCAACATTGTTCTATTAGTGCCAAATATGGACACTTACAACAAAAGGAAAAAGAAAAATCAAAAGCACATAAATGAAATGTCTACCACTACAACAGGGTAAGAAATGACGATAACGAGAAACAAGTAGGGATGGAACCAGTGGTAAAATGTATCAGGAGACAACAGGCCAGATGGTTCAGAAAGGGTAAAGATTACAAAAGAAGAATGCACCATACAGAGCCACATCAGTCAGACACATTGTTCATTTTAAGATCATCTTCATTGCAAATCGGACATGACCATTCGTGCACTGATCTCCTCCTGAGTATGTCTCCAAGTGTTTTTAGGCTAACAATTCCTATTCTGTTGTGGCTGACGCAATGACAGGTGGCTCCCGCATGGTTTTCCTGTCTCACTGTTCCAACTGGTACATCCAAGGTATGCGGTCTTTTCAGTGAAAAATTATTTTTCCCTGCTGCCTCACAGCATTTAGTCTCTCATATGGCCCTAATGATGTCTCTCCTGTCCATGGACGACCCATTCCTGATAGTCAAACTGCCAGCCAGGGCATCTGCACTCTCACTGCCTTTCACAACGGTATGACCTGGGACAAAAAGTGATTCTGCGAAACGCTGTGTGCTGTATCAAATGGAGCCACACTGGATCAGAACTAGAGGTCGACCATGCAAGCAATGAATAGATGAAATATCTGAGGCTGTGAATATAACAGCTTCTTTTTCAAAAGGTCAAGAAATGGTCCAGACTGAAAAGCAAAACAGGGACTAGTGATTAGAAGGATGAAGAAGAGAATAAGAAGAAAAGAAGAAGCATATTAGCCACGAATACTAGAACCAATGAATTTTGTGCGATATACATCAATGGGGGAAATATGTAAGTTAATCAAATGTATATATTATTGTGTGTGTCTTCGTTATTCAAGATCTAACTGGGCAATTAATGCCTCACACCACACAATATTAAAAAAAAAAGTACTTGTGGTTAAGAGCGACCTTCTAAAATTAAACAAATAATGCTACAATTGTAATTAAGATTCCTCACCTGTATGTGTTCTAACATGTGCTTTGAGATGAGAGCTTTTATAATATGTTTTCCCACAGTCTGGAATGTGACATTTGTAAGTTCGACGCCTGCGGAGTTCATCCAAGGAAATCTCTTCTGTTCTGGGTTCAACAGCTGTGACTAAAACCGGGGCAGGTGCAATTGGTTGAAAATTATCTAAACCTTTCGGAGGAGACGATATGTTTACTGGAGGAGGCTGGTTGTATGAGTTGACCACAAACACCTGGACAATTGGTGGTTGACAAGCACCTCCATGACTGGATATCTGTAACAGTGGAATGCTCACTTGATCTGATGGCAGAATGATGACAGAGTTCTTCCCACTGATAATTCCAGAATTGGTTGTGGTAATGACATGAGTGGATTGAGTTGTTACTACTGGTTGTTGAGGTAGCTGTCGGATACTGTTCGTAACTGTGTTTTGAACTATAGAAGGCAATAAAGCTGTGGGTTGACTGTTGATTGCCAATGTAGGGGCTTTTGGGAACTGAGTTGATGAACTAACAGAATGAGGTGCACTAGCTGCTACTGAGAATGGAATGGAGATAAACAGATGACCTAAGGAGGGAACTTAGCTTGGAATAACCTTCCAAATGTGGACCTTTTTGTGAGACTAGTGGATTACTGACTGGGCTGCTTGTTTGATTTCTGCAAATGTCCTTTGAATTATTACAATCCGGTGAAATACTTGCTACTTTTGATTGCAAACTTGACCTGTTTTCAGAAAGCTTCTGAGGAGTTTTATGTAAATTAAGCAAGTGAGGATCTGTATGCGATTTTGCTAACACATGGTTACTTATTTTTTCTTCTGAAAAGGAGTGAGATTTGATTCGTTTCTGTCCTGGAAAGTATAGGAAGTTTTACTTGGGTAGAGTAGTCAAAACTATCATCTAGTCCACATTTTGGGCTTGAGAAGGATGCGGTGGTGAATGTGGGAGCTGAAACGCCTGCTGTTGCACAGCTCACACTTGCCTGTTCTATGTCTCTTAAAATGTCTTTTGTTGTACTGCTGACAGTTTTCTGTTCTTTTTCTCTTTCAGTACAGCTTCCAATTTTCTGCTCTATGTCCTTTGAAATATCTTGTGTTGTACTGCTCGCAGTTTTCTGCCCAAGGTTTGATGTTGGAGGCATGAAAAATTTAACTGGACGTAAATTATGCTGACTATTTTCAGTGTCATCAATATCATCCTCCTCATCATCATCTTCATCATTATTATCATCATCATCTGATAGCTGCGAGTGTGAGTCAAAGTTGTCAACTGAGCCTGGCGCACCAAATTCTTGACAAGGCCCAGGGTCTAATGGAGTCAGACAACGTGGCAAGTCTTCTGCGAAATAGGGGGTTAAAGGTCTGTGAGAATCCAAACAAGAGTCACAGCTGCAATGTCCAAATCTAGAAAACAGAGAAGTTGGAGAATGAGGCCTCATCTTTTCACACTGCTCATCTTGAAAAGCAGATAAGGTGTTCTGACTATCTGCCTTGTCTTTTGTCTGTAGCGGTATGGATAAATCCAGGACTTCACTAGGACCGGCTGAAGCTGCTGCTGATGATGATGCCATGGCTAAAGACTTTGAAGGACCTGGGCTAAGGGATATTCCATCAATGTTTGTCTCACCATAAAGTTCTTGGAACCGTCTTTTATGACCACGAAATATCTTAGTGGTAGTTGTGGTTGGTGGCATGTATGCATCAGTTAGCACTGTCGTTGGGGTTGCCACTGTGGGATATGACGAAGATGTGAGAATGGATGGCTGTCTTGACACAATAACTGACTCCCTCTGATTTGATTTGTCTGTTGAACTCAGATGAAGGTAATTCGTTATTGTCTTTCCCTTCAAAATCTGCAACAGCAGAAGAAAACATTTCAGCTTTATTTATTAATGACCATACTTTCACACAAATACTTCACAGATATCCAATGTTCTCACCTAGTTCAGCAATTTTAAAACAGCATGTCATATATGTTAAAACTGGATGTGTGTAGCAAGCAAGAATTCTTTTTCTAACTCTTAATGACAAGGATATATTGCACAAGATATTCTTCATTGTATAAAATGCAGTTTTCGCCTGTCCTGTTCTGTTTCTTATCTCAGTCATGCATCTTCCATCTGATGTTATCCATGTGCCCAGATTCTTAAATTTCTGTACTTGTCCTAAAATAACACCATTAACCTTTATTACACACTTAGGAATAATTCATTTCTTTGATACCATCATTACTTCTGTCTTCCCATTATTCAAACTGAGGCCCATTCTTCCACTTTCCAACACCAAAATGTCGATCATTTCCTGTAGTGCTTTCTGACTTGTTGCTATTAAGACTGTGTCATCAGCATAACATAAATCATTTACATTGTGCCCACCAACCACAATTCTGGGCATATATGGTGTTAAATGTAGTGATATAATTTAACTCTTTGAGTACCAAGGAACGCATCATACGTTCATAGGTTCCTACCTAGAAGCCCAATGAACGCATGATACACCGATTTTATTACTTTCTTTACTACCCCCTGGGCCTGTGATGCTAAACCCGCTGGGACTCAAAGAGTTAAATGACACTGAGGATTTTGAGAAAAAAAACTTGTATTTTGTATATTTTGCGAGTGGATTATTTCTATTTTAGGTAGTGCCAAGAAACAGATTACTAATGCTGTGCTACTTGTGCCAACCAAGGACATTTTCAAAGGATAACCCATGTAGAATTAACACATATGAAATGAGATGCCAGAGGAAAGCCGTCAACTTAACCATCCAAGACTTTGAAAACAACACACTGTACCAAATTAACTCAGAAGCAGAAGATCAACACACAGAAAGAGAGAAAGTTGTAAAAGGTGACTCATAAGAGTTTGCTGAAATTAGAGGTGTTGGATCAAAAAGTGCAGTTATCGCAGCCTAGCTGTGAACCACAAAACAATGGACCAAATACCCTTTAAGGCCAAACACAGAATAAGATACATAGAAGGTTCCAGTATTACCTTTAAACCTTCCTCCAGCATGCACCTATACAAAGAAAGAAAGAAAGAGACAGAGAGTGGGAGAGAGGCCAGATCATGACAGAGAGAGGAAGAGAGAGAAAGAGAGAGAAAGAGAAAGAGAGAGAACAACTTAATAAATTTGCACAATAAAGCAGTTTGCTAACATACCTGTTCTAAAGTGCTCTGTGTTTTGCCTGTTCCAGCAGTTTGATCCTGTAAGGTCAAGCTTAGCCCCACATTCAGAGTTGGTTGACTCTCAGCAATGCTAACTGAAGGGCTTCTTCTCAAGCCTCGAGAAATGGATAGCAAAGATTCTACAGCATCTCTCTCCATGGCGTTGCCAACAGTGCAGCACACATCCCTGTCGCTCATCTGAAGATATATAATAAAACAGTTCAAAGCAGTCCAGGTAAGTATAAAGTAAGTAAAGATCCCTTTTCACGCCTTTAGGCGCATCAGGTATATGGGAAAAGCACCCATATTTTTTATAAACCAATTGGCATTAGGTGGGTAATGTGGTCAGCATTACGCCGGCCGTCTTTACTTCCCCAGGACATACATCACGGTACCCGTTTTAGGCTAGGTCGACCTGTCGTGCCCCATACCATGATAAAAATCATCACAGCCAGCAGTGGGTTTTGATTGCGGTACATTGGAATTACGAGTCAGACTCACAACACCTAAGCCATGGATGCCGCTTGGTAAGATTTACATACTTTATATAATTCTGTCTTTTATTTTTATGTTGGTTCATTTATTTACATAGTATTTGAACACCATAATGCAGTCATTTCAGAGTCAGTTCATTTGTGTGCGTGTTGTGTTTTGTTTTAATGTTGTTGTGCTGATATTGGTTAATCGCCTCAACATCCTTTGTTTGTCTATTATAATATCTATGGTGGCCTGAAAATATTACCAGTATTGTACACCAGCTGACCGAAAACACAGAAATATGCCACACCACAACACAGCACACTTGGGCCTTGCACCCCTTGAAATAGTCGAGTGACAGGTCAGCTGTGGATTTCCCTCGGATTTCCCGTGTTTGGGGTAACTAAAAAATATAGCACCGTATCTACTTGTACAGCTGATACACACTTTATGCTTTACTAATATTTTCTACATCTTCTCAGCTGGAGAGTGAACAGTCAACATACTGAAGATTACCATTACTCCCCATCATTGTAGATACACCAGGAAGTGACGTGTAGTTGTTAGTGATTTGCTTATTAAGACAATGGGTCTAGGCTCAACCCCCAAAGGTGGCAGTGTGGATTAGTTCGGACCAGAGTGGGTTTGGTTTGGGCTAACCCAGTCTGATCATATGGGTATCAAGAATATTTATTGGAAAAAAAGAGATGGGTGACCCAATACTCACGATATTATATAGTCAATGCGATAAGGTGTGACTGTGTGATGGAAGCTACCAACCTCATCACAGCACTATTTCGAGGTCCTATTTTGGGGAGGGGGAAGGGTCTGATGTAGCGGCTTGATACTTGCTTGCAAATTTGAAGGTTGTGGGACAGGACATGATGGATGGGGACCAAAAAAAAACATGGCTCTAATGTTGAATTAGCCTTAAAAGGGCTCCAGGTGAAGTCTGGGAAGTAAAGGTGGTCGCGTGATGTTGACCATATCATCCACCAAGTAACGATTGGTTTATATAATTTAGGTGTAGCCCTAAATGCCAATAGGACTGATGGCGTGGCAAAAGGGTCCCCTAATTTCATTTTACTTTACTAATAGTGTGTGGAGTGGGGGAGGGAAGAGGGTTACTTGATGCAGGGTTTGGCTGAATGGAGAGGCGTGGACCTACAGGTACAGTGGCACACCACTGAACATAAAACTATGTATGTGAAAAGCTAAACAGCTAATAAATGCAAAGCAGTATGATGCCAAATCCCGTTTTGCTGAATCTAACCCAGAATGTTAGAATAATGAAACTGTGCTCATTATGCCTGTGGTATATGATGATGATGATGTTCATAATGCCCTGGCCACAAGTTCAGACCAAAATGCCAACACAGGAGTCTAGATGTTCTGCTGCTGTTACTGTTTTTCACCTCCCACAATCCACGGTAACATAGTGACTAGATGCATGCTTGCTGCCTTAAAGGTCTTGGGTTCGAATCTGCATCATGTCAGAATTTTTTTTTTTTAAATTAAGTTGGCTTCCAGGTCGACCTAGCCAGAAGTGGGTATGAGGTAATGCTTGGAAAGTAAAGGTTATAATTTCTGTTGGGTTGTATTCTTCATTCCTGTTTCTCATGCCTTTGCTTTTTTTGTAGTAGTTTTTCACAGCTGTTCTTTCTTCTTCAGCCAGCTTGCTTCCAAACTGTTCCCATGAATCTCTTTTTGATTGTCTGATAGTTCTATTTACTTCTCTTCTAATTATCCTGTATGTTATGTAATCCTCTTCTGTTCTGCTCCTCAGCCAAATGCCATAGGCTTACTTTTTATTGCTCACAATTCTTCTTTCTTCTTCAGATCACCATGTTGAGAGCTTATGCCCTATGTTACCTTTCCTTTTAGTTCCACATATTTCTTGTGCTATTTTTATAGTTGTGAAATTCAACCATTGTGTATTTACCCCAAGTGTGTTTTGTGGAAGCTGTTCATAATTTTCCTGTAATTGTTGCTGAAATGCTCGCCTATTTTTCTCACACTCTAGTTCTTTCCTTATTTTTAATGTCACTTCCTAAGGGCGCTGCCCAGAGTTGAAAATCAACGCAAAGTATTTCAGGATCTTTGACGGTGCTACAGAGCCTGTGCAATGTGCTGAGCTTCTTTAGACTGACTTGAGTTAGAAGAAGAACTGAGCACTTATGGTTTACTACCCGTGTGCCTTGATGTTAATCCTTTGTCCAAAGCTCAAACTTGATATTATGTGATATCTTTTTAATGTTTGGTTTTAAGAATCCAAACCTTATAACAACAAGACTGTAGTACAGATAGAGCTAAAGTAATGTAAAGTAAAGTAATTTGAAGTATTAAAAAAAAAGTTTAGACAGAAAGCCTTTATAAAAATCCTTAAAAAATACCAACAACTTACAAAACGCAAACTTCATCACTGAAAAATTTTATATACGACCCTGCAGGCAAGTATTAAGCATAATTTCCCATTCAAGAGAAGATAGCTCAAAAAGGTAAGATGGAGTGGTCTAGATAGCAAAAGCAGGTCACCTACTGGACTCTGACCCTTGTCACGTCCACCAGCCATTCACCTGTTGTCGCAGTGCGTGGTTTTTTATTTTATTTTAATACTATTAATACATTAATATTTTCTCAACTAAATGTTTCAATTTAAAAAAGAGCACAATAAGAAATAAATCTTATACAACTGTATTTATTTAATATATGAAAATATTACAAGTTCCCACATCGTTAATTTACTGCTACAATACGTATTATAGCAGACGGCAATTTAACAGGTGAAAGGAGGGTGGGTATATTTTAATGTATAGTATATATTTTCCACGTATGTGTGTGGGTGTTGTAATTTAACGGAAATTTGTCTTTAATCAAATAAAATATCAACTTGCTAAAACTGTCTTAAAGCCACTGTGCCGGTTATTGAACTCAATCGTTAAGACTTTACTGGGATTTGTGTGAACCCATAAGGCAATCAATAAATAAATAAAGCACGTTGATACAACACTGGTAAATCCGAGCTAGCTATACACCGCCTTGAGACGATCGTCCCCCATCGCGTTTCTGACATTACTTTTTCAATAAAATTTACAAATACAGGCATCACTTACTGTAAAACCCACAGGTGGAATATTTCGATAATAATCTAAACCGCACATCCACCTTGCTCATCTTTTTTGTTCACATAATCTGTGAGCAATGTGAGGTCATTCTTCCATAAAGACTTTTTCTTCTTGCACAAGAAATTTGGCATAGTAAATTTTCAAGGCGAGGGCGGGGATATTTTGACCAATGAGACGGCGGGGGCAGGTCCCGGGTAGCCAATGGGAAGCGAGTGAGCATGCGGCCGATGTGTGCCTTCAGTGTCAGTGTCCACGTGGTCGATCCCTGCCTGGGTCGTGCCTTGACGCCAATGTTTACATCACGTGTCCTCCTGATACGACCCCGGCGTCGATTGGGCGAAACCCGAGGGCTTGGCACAGGGAGGCTGATGTCTACATGTTTGGGGGGAAAAAAAGGGTCCTCTTATTTTGTCACCGTTTGGTTATCAAATGCTATCTGTTCCAATATACACATCGACTTTTTAAATTTGCAGCAATCCTTTATTTATTTCAACTATTTATTTTTTCAAAAAACTGATTTATTATATCGTACAATAGCTAAATCTTCATGGACACCGTGGTGTCCTTAAATAGTGAATGAATGATGTAAGCGTCAGCTGAAGGAGTCGTAAACATTGACCTTACCGATACGGTTCACTGCAAATCTGGCGCTGACATTCTATGACGGTGATTTTCAACAAAGGGGGCAGTTAGAATCTTTGAAAATGTTTGTGCCTTCTGTAGTCTAAAGTCGTTAATTACCGCACTGGCTCAGCGAGTTCACTGTCAACCGTTTATCCTTTTCCGTTGGTTGTGTTGAATTCGCTTATAAAGA
This sequence comes from Candidula unifasciata, assembly GCA_905116865.2. Lineage (NCBI taxonomy): Eukaryota > Metazoa > Mollusca > Gastropoda > Stylommatophora > Geomitridae > Candidula > Candidula unifasciata. Next base: position 42,834 of record CAJHNH020002741.1, read on the forward strand.
CGGGTCGAAACGTTTGGTTTATCTGTCTATGCCTTTCTATTCTTTCATCTTTGTAACCAGAAAAAGAGAGGGAGAAAGAACGAACAAACGTTATTTTTAAAGGGTTACAAATTAGGCACGCAGGCCTGTCTTACATTCGCCCCTTCCAAACTCCTATCTTTCACACGCCAGTTCTATTTCATCAATAAAGCATGTTATGTTCATGTAAAAATATGCATATTTTGAATATCAAGTCACAAACAAAAGCATGGGTGGTAAAATATGTGCACACGCTCGCGCGCGAACACACATTCACACGCAAACCCATTCACGCACACACACATAGGAACATCCCCATACATACGAACATACACACACATATATGCATACACACATACATACATATATACATATACATACATACATACATACATACATACATACATACATACATACATACATACATACATACATACATACATACATACATACATACATACATACATACATACATACATACATACATACATACATACATACATACATACATACATACCTACTAATACATACCTACCTACCTACCTACCTACCTACCTACCTACCTACCTACCTACATACATACATACATACATACATACATACATACATACATACATACATACATACATACATACATACATACATACATACATACATACATACATACATACATACATACATACATACATACATACATACATACATACATACATACATACATACATACATACATACATACATACATACATACATACATACATACATACATACATACATACATACATACATACATACATACATACATACATACATACATACATACATACATACATACATACATACATACATACATACATACATACATACATACATACACAGTCACCCACACAGACATGCGCTGTAAACACACACATACATACATCCCACATACATACCTACCTACCTACAGCTACATACCTACTACGCACATACATACACACACGTACATACATAATACAAACATACATACATACATACACATACATACATACGACACAGTCACAGACACAAACCCATGCGCGTAAAAACACACACATACAAATACAGACACATATAGAAACAGACAGCTATACAGACACGCACATACAACAAGACCTGCATAAAAATACACAAATACCACGTCCGCACACAGGCATAAACCCACACAGACACACACACACAAACACATACAAACATGTAGACAGGCATAAACCCACAGATACACACACAGGCACGCATACAGTCGCACACGCACACAGCCATACAGGCAGATGCATGAACCGACACAAACAGAAACACGCAGGCATCATAGATACACCGATAAAGACACACACAGATACACACAAAGCCACACACACAGTCAGTCACAGAGAGAGAGAGAGAGGGAGAGAGAGAGAGAGAGAGAGAGAGAGAGAGAGAGAGAGAGAGAGAGAGAGAGAGAGAGAGAGAGAGACAGACAGACAGACTGATATCGAGTTGGGAACCGACATTACAGCATTATGACACATCTCTTTTTATGTTTCAATGCTATGCTTAAATTATCACGTACAACCAGCATTTCCCAAGGGGGAGATTTATGTTATAATTGTGGCTATGTTATTTGCGCCATACAAAATGGTTTAGCATTTCCCGCCACCAAGTAGCCCCGAAAGGGACCCTGGCAGTGTTGTTGCAATGAAAGGAGACAGATCAAAAAAATGTCCCGACCGGCGACGAAGTCGTCTACCGGCGAGACAATATGCGACCCGGACGCCGATGACCATTGTTTGCGTCATCCCCATCTTAAGCTGATATTGAAGAGTTTCAAAGAGTGCAGTTGAATCCTTCTAGAATGGCACACCGAAGGATTAACGCTTGGTGACACAAGGTGCAATGTGTCACAATCGGGATGAGAAACACCCCCCCCCCCCCCACCTCCCTTTCCCCCCAACACAGGAACAAACCCAAGAAATCCCGTTTAACTGTGAAGTTTTATTGGGGTCGCCGACGGTTACAAAGAAACCTGAACCTCAGATGGGGTGGAGCGTAATTTAATATGTTGAAAGTTCCAATGCTTCGGGTTTGTAGTGTCGACCACATCCACAGGTCAACCCCTGCTGACGCATTTTTTAAATACCGCAATGATCTATTTTTGTTCTGTGTTGTTCAGTTGTATAAGAAAGAGAGAGCATACATACATTCACACATGTAACCATTGAAATTTAACGTGTAACCTTTGAAATTTAACATGCATACATACATACACACTTGTAACCATTGAAATTTAACGTGTAACCTTTGAAATTTAACATGCATACATACATACACACTTGTAACCATTGAAATTTAACGTGTAACCTTTGAAATTTAACATGCATACATACAGACACCCTTGTAACCTTTGAAATTTAACATGCATACATACAGACACCCTTGTAACCTTTGAAATTTGACATGCATACATACAGACACCCTTGTAACCTTTGAAATTTAACATGCATACATACAGACACCGTTGTAACCTTTGAAATTTAACATGCATACATACAGACACCCTTGTAACCTTTGAAATTTAACATGCATACATACAGACACCCTTGTAACCTTTGAAATTTAACATGCATACATACAGACACCCTTGTAACCTTTGAAATTTAACATGCATACATACAGACACCCTTGTAACCTTTGAAATTTAACATGCACACATGCAGACACCCTTGTAACCTTTGAAATTTAACATGCACACATACAGACACCCTTGTAACCTTTGAAATTTAACATGCACACATACAGACACCCTTGTAACCTTTGAAATTTAACATGCATACATACAGACACCCTTGTAACCTTTGAAATTTAACATGCATACATACAGACACCCTTGTAACCTTTGAAATTTAACATGCATACATACAGACACCCTTGTAACCTTTGAAATTTAACATACCTACCTACCTACCTACCTACCTACCTACCTACCTACCTACCTACCTACCTACCTACCTACCTACCTACCTACCTACCTACCTACCTACCTACCTACGTACGTACGTACGTACGTACGTACGTACGTACATACATACATACGTACATACATACATACATACATACATACAATACATACATACATACATACATACATACATACATACATACATACATACATACATACATACATACATACATACATACATACATACATACATACATACATACATACATACATACATACATACATACATACATACATACATACATACATACATACATACATACATACATACATACATACATACATACATACATACATACATACATACATACATACATATATATATATATATATATATATATATATATATATATATATATATATATATATATATATATATATATATATATATATATATATATATATAAATATTTGAGATCGTTGCGTACACATCCATTTTACGATCTGACTTATTTGTAAACTAATTGTTGTTGGTTCCTCGCACTCCGACTTCGAAGGAAAATTTGCTAGATAAAACAAAAGCTCATCTATAATGCAGAGAATGTTCAGTGCTGAAATCCAAAGGAAAGCAGAGAACAAAAACACATTTATAGCTGTGAGGAAAGTTGGAATTAAATCGGCGACAGAAAGTTGAATACTGGCGTGGGATTAAAGTTTGGATGGAAGACTTCCATACATAATTGTAGACTAAAAGTAATGATAACTGTATACACGAGTCGGCTCTGTTGCTAAGTCGATGCAAACGCTTTGTAATGCCGGGATGCCGGGTTTGATCTCAGCTGCGTGTCACAGTGCGGGTGGTGTGTACATTTTAAAGAGGGGATAGAAGAAGAAGAGAAGATATAAAAGTAGAGAAATAATAGTTAAAGGATGTATAAGAGGACAATAGGTTCTCCTGTGTGGAGAGTGTAGTAATAAGTCTACACCCCATTACCAGATCAGGCAATGGTCAGTGGAGGTCTTATGAAGGATAGAGTAGATATATAGTGGAGTGGTGGTGGTATAAAGACTACAGAGACTAACAATAATAGTACCACTCCTATACTCAACAATCTTATAACGATGGAATAAAAGAATAACAACTAACAATCATGTTTATTCAGAAACAGCATTACAAAGTCGTCTATCTCATGTTACACAACCAACAGATGTTATATTATGTTATAAACAGAACGTCCTCACACTATAAAACTCAGCAACTGACAGCCCAATCCACTCAACGATAAACTAGCAAATGACGCCTAGAATATCCTTCATTGCTCTACAAATAATAAGCCAAATAACAACTACAATCTAGCCATCTACTCTAATGCCAAATACCGACTACCATCTAGCCATACTGCTGATTGCAGTCTAGATACCATCTAACTATAGCCAAATACCGACTACCATCTAGTCATACTGCTAATTGCAGTCTAGATACCATCTAACTATAGCCAAATACCGACTACCATCTAGCCATACTGCTGATTGCAGTCTAGATACCATCTAACTATAGCTGATTGCAGTCCAAAGACCAGCTAGCCTATTTAGCCAACCCGGCACGCCATGACAGAAACTGCCATGTCACATAACATGAAGCAATATTTCGTGCATTATCTGGCAAGTCACAAAACAGAAGTATGGACTTAGCTCCATCGTAGCGACATGATCAGAATGCCCACAGCATCCTTCGTTGGCGGAGATCTCAGTGCAAGTGTCTCTGTCAGGGCTCACAGTAGTGTATTTATCCCTGATGCTACCTCTCTCCTTTGTCCTGAGTTCATGAACCTGTGTCTTCTTAGGTCCATTAACCTTTCTCTTTCCCGCCAAAGATGGTTTTCCAAGCCACTTTGCATATTTGGATGGAAAATCCCCAGGAAATCTTGTGTCGTTGCCTTTGTTCGTTGCCCTGCCTCTGTTAATTTACGAGTATATTGGCCTGCAACAGTTCATGAACAAGCTTGGCATGCACCCACGTCTTTGTCGACTCTTGAGTCAATGCCCTCAGGGTTGTTATACTAGCGACCCTCTTTATCTCAAGCGACTCTATACCTCCTTATTCCTCCGTGTGTTTCTTTCCTTCTGTTTCCTTCTTGTGATAAACGTGACTGTAATCAGTACTGTCACATGCGGGCCATGCGCCTTGCGTTGGTTTTGACAGTGGTATCAAGAAAGCCGACCGTCCAGTAGCAATGGCAAACTACTGGACGTAAATTTGCCTAGAAAAACCACACAACAGCCGGCTGTTGGGGTTGGTTCTGCAACGTCCTGTAAAGGATACGCAACTAACCGTATACACTGTATTGTGTATACTATTATGCTTTACGCCAAAAATGAGACACTTGTGTGTGTGGTTATTTTAAACCCCACCCCAGCTTTTTGTGAAGCACATAATTCAACCTAACAGTTGAACGGGGTTTCTGGGACTTGTGCCCGGTGATTCTTATTTGAATGGTGGCACATTGTGTCACCGGGTGTTTATCGCTCCTTATGCGGTACTAGTGGGATTGAACTTCACTCAGCTATATAATGCCACACATGGGTGCTAACAACATGAAAACTTTAGGGGAGGGGGGCATACCCCGCGCTACAAATATTAATTCTGGACAGAGAGCAGGGTGGAGGTTAATGGGCCTAATTCTAGTTGAAGAGAATAATATTAATGTGCTGAATGGGAAATAACTAAAACAATGTATATTGATAATATGAAATTATATATAAAAAAATACATTTACTTTAAAGAGAATTTATATCTATTGATAAAGGTAGCCGTTTATATATACGTATATATGTGACGAAACGCAGGATAAACTGGCCTTACTGGCGGCCAGAGTGCTTTGCCCTTTGTTGCTGTAGTGGTTTTTGTCGAGAAAGACTCCGACCGAAACATTTTGTGTCTGTGTATGTGTGTGTGCGTAGTTCGCCTCCCCCCCCCCTTTAAGCTTCTTAGTCACAGTTCAGTGGAATATAGGTATGTGAGACACTGTAGGTACATTTGTGTGTGTGTGTGTGTGTGTGTGTGTGTGTGTGTGTGTGTGTGTGTGTGCGTGTGTGATATGTTTCTGTCGCAGGAGCCTAGTCACGTTGGGCTCCTCCCCTGCTACAGAGTTCGTGCACTCTGACGAGACTTTCTTCATGTTATCTTTGAAAGGAGGCTATTACACTTATGAAGCCAATCACATAAAGAGAAAAATATATTCCTTCGCGAAATCAAACCAGCGACCTATATCCGCCAGCGTATGTTACCCTTTTCACGGAAACCATTTTGCCCACAAGGTGAGGGCGTGAGCCGGCGTCTGGACAGGAAATGATCGGCGCATGCAAGGTGGATGCTGTTTTCCTGGTACCAGGCGCCAACCAATAGACTGTTGCCACTTTGACTTTTACGTTTTACTTACTATGCGTGCGCGGAGACGATGTCACACTAACCGTTTTCCTCTCCTATTCAGCAAAACATAACGCTGTCAGGGACATCTGAACCAGGGTTGCCATACTAGCTTTTCTAAATCCAGATTCCACAAATTTGGCTTATTTGAAATTTAACTGGTTAAAGACAATGAGCTAGCTTGTTTTTGTGTGTTTTGGTTTTTCCTGGCTTTTCTAAACAAGATGTGCTCACGTCTTCTTTATGGTTCCTCCGTGAGAAAAACGCTAATTTACTAACAGCAACTTAGGCCTACAAAAAACATCATTATTTCAGTGTATGTAAGCATGGTATTCAACTACAAAAGACAACGCTACTATGACAGTGATACTGTTACAATTAGAATTAGCAAAAGGCCAATCCAAAGAGTAACGAGCACATTTGTATGACAATTATAATCAGCAAAAGGCCAATCCAAAGAGTAACGAGCACATTTGTATGACAATTATAATCAGCAAAAGGCCAATCCAAAGAGTAACGAGCACATTTGTATGACAATTATAATCAGCAAAAGGCCAATCCAAAGAGTAACGAGCACATTTGTATGACAATTATAATCAGCAAAAGGCCAATCCAAAGAGTAACGAGCACATTTGTATGACAATTTAATCAGCAAAAAAGGCCAATCCAAAGAGGTAACGAGCACATTTGTATGACAATTATAATCAGCAAAAGGCCAGCATCCAAAGAGTAACGAGCACATTTGTATGACAACTTATAATCAGCAAAAGGCCAATCCAAAGAGTAACGAGCACATTTGTATGACAATTATAATCAGCAAAAGGCCCAATCCAAAGAGTAACGAGCACATTTGTATGACAATTATAATCAGCAAAAGGCCAATCCAAAGAGTAACGAGCACATTTGTATGACAATTATAATCAGCAAAGGCCAATCCAAAGAGTAACGAGCACATTTGTATGACAATTATAATCAGCAAAAGGCCAATCCAAAGAGTAACGAGCACATTTGTATGACAATTATAATCAGCCAAAAGGCCAATCCAAAGAGTAACGAGCACATTTGTATGACAATTATAATCAGCAAAAGGTCAATTCAAAGAGTCAACGAGCACATTTGTATGACAATTATAAGCAAAAGGTCAATCCAAAGAGTAACGAGCACATTTGTATGACAATTATAATCAGCAAAAGGCCAATCCAAAGAGTAACGAGCACATTTGTATGACAATTATAATCAGCAAAAGGCCAATCCAAAGAGTAACGAGCACATTTGTATGACAATTATAATCAGCAAAAGGTCAATCCAAAGAGTAACGAGCACATTTGTATGACAATTATAATCAGCAAAAGGCCAATCCAAAGAGTAACGAGCACATTTGTATGACAATTATAATCAGCAAAAGGCCAATCCAAGGAGTAACGAGCACATTTGTATGCCGAGAGACTCACAAATAGCATCCTCAATACAGCAGTAAAAAAACATACCAAACTAGAACATGCCAGATCATGTGAGGAGTAAACTGAAAGCCTTGACCATAAATACATGGAACAGGCGACCAGTCCCTTGGTAGAACGACCGTTGTACAAAAGCATGTGAAAACCGGGAAAAAAAGCACTCCAGAAGTATAGAAAACACAGAACGCAAGAGAATTTGGATGAGTATAAGAACCACAGAAATGAAGCCAACCGAGTAGTCAAAGAGGTCATGGAGGCACACTGAAAAACGTTTTGTCAAAAACTTTCACAAAATACGCCAGGAACGAGAAGTGAGATCAAATAAAGGCTATGAAAGGAGAAAAGAAGAGATATAGGATCCCCACAATTAAAATAGCCACATTAGCAATAACTGACCAAAAGATAGCTGTTGTTTTTGGAAAGTACTTTAATGAAGTTCGCTTCAATAAGAGATTAGGCGAGGAAGAGAGAGTGAGAGAGCGAGAGAGTGAGGAGAGAAGAATTCAGCAGACAAACGGCAAATTACAATATTTAAATGCAGAAGGACATTATTTAGACGAGTAGAATAAGTTAGAAGTGCTATAAATGGAAAACATCATCTTATGAAGATGCAATTTTTATTTATTTTGAAGCCCCACCCTGGCTTTTGTCGGAAGCCCTAAAAGTAGCCGGGTCTGAAATATTTCCAAACGGCTGAACGGGGTTTCCAGGACCTCCCCACGGGTGATCCTCATCCGCATGGTGGTACTTTGTGTCACCGGATGTTTATCGCTTGTGCGATGTCCTGGTGGGGTACAACTACCTACCAGCCTAAATGGAAAATCCAACACTGCAGCAGGAGCGGACATTCTTAACTACACAATTATGGAAATGTTACCGGGGAAAATTTTGAAGCAAATTACGAATTTATTTAATGAGATATGAAAAAAAAAAAAAAAAGGAGAAATTCACAGTCAATGGAAACATTGCCATAATATAACAGATACAGGCCTAGGAAAATCAGAGGGGAAGAGTCAAGATCAAACAGTATATTACAGGAATGTGGAAGAGACAGTGGGAAATGAGTGCTAGGGGCAGAGGGGCATGGAAATATTTGAGAGAACCCACCTTGACATCACAAGTCACAGGCAACCTAAAAATTCCAGCAAATAACAGGTTTTGGAAATTAGGACTTGGATACTGGTGTGACAAACCAACGGAATATTTCAGTCCGGCAAGAGTTAATTGAATCTTGTGGTTAAAAGAATTGCGCACTTAAAATAAACATAGTTAAATATAGATGCGAGAAGAGTAGAAAATGAACGAAGGCGCACATAACTTTGACGTTTTCTGAGTGTTACTAGGAGAAACCCTTAGAGCTAGTCATTCGTCACTACACCAAACGACAGCCCCAGCCATTCCATCGGCCTACCACCAAAAGAAATAATAATAACAAAAATCATACGAATTCAGGTTCCCTGTAACCCTATGGATGGTTAACAACACTATAGAAGGAAATTCCGAAATGAACTGAAGACGTATGCATATAGCCAATCATTACATTTGTTGCCGCCAGTGTATGGTCCATACCACAGAACGCCGTATTCAGCTTGAACGATCTTTGAGATGAGTGACGTTAGATATATTGAACTGGTTTTTTTTTCATGTGGAATGATGAGTTAATTTCCTTTTGAGTTGAATAATTTGTTGGGATTCCTAGTCCGTATTATATCAATACAATTGTTGATTTAGAAAATTCAAATATCTAATTTATATTATTTAGTATCAATTTTAATTCCTTGTCTAGACGAAGTATTGTACATTGTGATTTATTTGAGTTCAATTTGCAAAGTGTTAAACAACGTTTTCTGAAGTTAGTTGGAAGAATAATTATGAGTTCCGTTCTATTCCGGGGATTCACCCTATTGGTTTCTTTATCTGTATTTCCCTTCCTTTCTTTATGAACTCAGGGACCATTAGAATTCCCCTAGACTTTCTTAATTCGAGCCCTGTAAACTATTAGGAAGGATTATAGGGGATCTCCAGGCGAGGAAAAATTCCGCCAAACTAGCTAAGCACAACTGGAAAGCCAAATTTACAGCACCCTTATGCTTAGATTGCTTTCATGAAAACACAAAAGACCACTTCCTGCTAACATGCACCCTATATAAACAGGAAAGAAAACCCATAGAAGACTTTTTTCCAAAACTAATTAAGTCACTGATATCCAAGGAATGCTCACATGTTGACCTCAATGAGAACATACAGAAACAAATAAAGAAATTCATTTGCAGGATCCATAAAAATATTTAAGTCTCTATGGATAAAGATATGATAAGACAGAGACGGTGAGGTGAGGACAAGGAACTGAGGAAGGAGAATAATAAAGGAGAGGGAATTAAATGGTTTGAAACAACCCAAAATGGCCAAGACTGCTTCACTATTCCGTTATAATATGGATATTGAGAAGGTGGCACATGCACAAGCCAAAAGACCTAGACTAGAGGCCGACTACGTCAGGATCTGAACCGAAAGTCTTCCGATCCACAAGCGAGCGTCTGATCACTGCACGACGGCGTCTGCCTTGAGTGTATGGTTACATGCATATGAATGTGTGTAAGCAAACACGGGTGCATGAATTCATGGCGTGTGCGCATGTGTGTACATATCCACATGATCGGCCCCTCCCTAACAGCCCTCACTAGGTGCTAGAGTACCTCTCCAAGCCACTAGTTTTGGTACAATTAACATTTCTCAGCCAACACAATTGGCACAAAGAAACCAGACTACAATTGTAACCGATGCTGTTTGCAGTAGGTTGAACGTGGTTGATTTTGTTGTTGTTTTGATAACATAAATGGATGAGTGGATATGAGTATGTCTTCCTAAACGTATCGTGACTGCAATAAACCAAGGGCTTCTGTAATTCGACTGTAGTAAAGCAGGTCATGGATAAATCATCGCACTTTCACACTTCATGCTGTTTGGAGTCACGTAGCCTGGAAGACTTATCTGTGCTGGTGATGGGAGTTTACTGGGAGAAAATGTTTTTTACTAGAATTATGCAGGATATAAAACCAAATTCAAGTATTTGGGAACATTCATAGCATCAGATAAATGATGTGTGACAGAAATTAAAACCAGAATTAGCCAGGCTAAGGCAACTTTTCAAAAAATGAAAAATATTTTATGAAATAAATCACTCTCATTAAACACCAGAAAACGAGTATTGAAATGTTATATCGAGCCTGTTTTTTTGTATGGTAGCGAATCTTGGAATGTGAGGACACAAATTAAGAAGAGTTTGGAGGCAAGTGCAATGTGGTTCTTAAAAAGAATGTTGAGAATACCTTGGACTGTAAGAATAACTAATATTAAATGCTTGCAAATGGCTAATGAAAGTAGAACATTATACAGAACAATGAGAAGGAGACAAAGTTCTTTGGTCATGTGATGAGAAAACAGCACTGGAAAATTTCGTGAAGACTGGAAAGATCACTGGTTGAAGGGGCAGAGGCAGACCAAGAGAAATTATGATGGATGACTTTAGACAGGGGCATGGAGGAACTGCTTAGGATATCATTTTCTGTTCAAAATATGATGGGAAGAAATATAGAGAACAGCATAAAAACAAAAAGTACAACAGAAACCAGGGCAGGCGTAAGATCTGGTTCTGACTTGGTAAAACAGGCAGTCTGGTAGTCTTAGTATCAGCTTCATAGCAAACGGGTCACCCCATCTTTGCTCCGCTCCTGTGCCAACGAAAAACACACACAATGTTTATCACAGTTCCTTGTGGAAAGATTGACAGACTGCTGTCTCAGCATATCTAGCATACACTCGAATTAAAGCATACGGTAGCCATCCGAAGTCCTAACACAAACAGTCCGACACTAGAAATACAGTTCATCATTGATGGTAGCAGAAGTCACCAACAGTCAGCAGTTACCCACGCGGTCAATTTTAATCACATACATGCATTCATGTTTGATCGTTTTTTAATTTGTACTTCAGTTATAAAGGATTCACTTATCTGCTTCATTTATGTAATTGTTACTGTAGTATGCACCTGACGAGATGCAACGAAATATGCCAGGCAATAAGTTGTGCAATCTATTGTTTTGTGTCTTCTTTGTTCAAATTTACAACGGGGAAACACTGCTTTGGTTTATCTTCTTTGTTAAAACTTAACAGAGTATGTCCTTACTGAAACCCTTCCTGTGCCACCCATTCTCACAACTATTAATAGATTTGTTTTTGTTGTCTTGTGAATGCGACCGTTGACCTTTATTCTGGGCTTCCTTTATACAGAGAGGAAACTAGAACAAGGTTTCTGTGACACATGTAGGCGGGCGATGAAAGTGGGTCGGGACAGACTCTTGCAGACAATACATTAGGGTTGCCAGTTTAGCCATATACTCACCAAATCTGGCCAAAATTTTTTTTGGAGACGCTACAGTAAGACCAGTCGGCTCTGTGGCTAAGACGAGGCGAACGCTTCGTAATGCCAAGGTGCCGGGTTCGATCCCAGCTGCGGAAAAATGCGCCTTGCGCTGGTTTCGACAGTGGTATCAGGAGGCCGACCGTCTAGTAATCAAAATGGCAAACTACAGAACGTAAACTTGCCTAGAGTAACCACATACCAGCCAGGGGCTGCTGGGGTTGGTTCTGCAACGCCCTGTAAAGGATACGCAACTAACCTAACGGATACGACCAGATTAACTGATATACGAAAATCCTAAATTAGGACCAAAAGAGATGCTCGAAATAGCAAACACGAATTAATCGCCATACAGTACACAGACACTTCAAGTTCGCGGTGAAATAAAAAAATCTATAAACTAAGAATTAGATTTCATGTTTATTCACGTGTGTTATTCATCTCGGCTTCTAGTTTTTTATCACTTCTGAATTTAGTAAAGATGGAGTTTTGGGGAAAGTAATGTCGCAGTATGTTTTCGTGAACTTTGCACTACTAACCCGTCTGTACCACTGTACCAGTTAAAAGAAACAAGCTCGACCCAACAAATGTACCCGGCGCAGTGGAAACGTTAAGTTAACTAGGCCACTGAGACCCTTGGTTTACCTTTACGGCCTCATTAACTGGGGCAGATTTCCCTAAGTGAATGTTTGCATGTAAACAAGGAGATTTCAGAGGCGCTATGTCGATCTTGGGGAGGGGTGGGTGGGTACTTGTACTAGTTTGGTAGCAGTCGTTTCAAAACACACAGCTACACCGGAATGACACTTTTGTGTGTGTGTGCAACAACCATTGCCTCACAAAATGATAAATATTTAGCTTTTAAATGTCTTTATTTAACGTTAATTTATTGTATGTCTAAAAAGAAAACATAACAATAATTGTTGATTACACTGAAACATTTGATAACAGACCACAGGGATAAATTGTTAGAATATTGGAAACGGAAGTATTGTTAGTAAAAATCTGAGAACACACACACACATACATACACACACATGCAAACACACTCTTTCTGGCACCATAAAGCAGCCATACTAATTAACAAGCAGTTAAGAACTTTTTAGAACACTATCCAAGGCGTAAGACACGGATTTGTACGCACAGTCACACGATTTATTCAGTTTGTATAGTGAAATCATAATGAAATCTATATATGCTACGACATTAATTTTTATACAGTGGAATCACAATGAGATCCATATATGGTATGCCATGTATTTTGATTGACGAGCTTAATGTAAGAGGCCTACGATATGTGAAGATTACGTTTTTATTCGTAGAACACCAAAGTTGTCGAGCCAACTCACCCACTTGAGACTGCATTCAATTACATGTTTGTTTTAGTATCCAGAAGCCATGAGTTGTTAACCCTTAAGCTCGTATTATGGATATCGCAACCTTTCGGCCTTGATTACATTGTAAATACCGTAAATCTGGGAGAAATGTGGCTTTTCTGCCTACCCCCGGGCGTGAACTCGGACCACAAGGAGTTCGTCACCCGGTCACCGCACAATCCGGTTTAGCCAACTACGCTAGAGAGTCGGGCCATTCTATTACATAAACGTAGGCTTCTAAGAATGGACATGTATTCCATAGTTCTGATGTGAGAGCCTCACGCATCATTATGTCAGTTGACCTATTTGCCTATCCTTCTTTGTCAATGACAGAGAAAGAGAATTCTTAAAAGCTATATACATCCTAACTTCATATACGAAAGTAAATCATGGGCAGTTAGTAGATTAGTGAAAAATTATTTGGAAGCTGCTGAGATGTGGTTTTATAGACAAATGATGAGAATACCCTGGGCAGGCAACAAGAATAATGAAGATGTCTGACAAGAAACTAAACTCACGAAGAGAACTCATTGCAAAACGTTAGAAATAGTCTACATTCTCTGGTCATGTGATGAGAAGGAGACAACTGGAGTAGATCGTGACAGTAAACAAAGTTGGAGGGAAGGAGAGGCAGAGGAAGACTGAGAGAAAAGATGCTGGGTAGTTTGACATCATGGCTATGGAGGTTCATCTGCGTCAGAGTTGATTTAAAATACACGAGACAGAAGGTTGTGGATAGACATGACTACCAACGCTACATGGCATGGACTTAAAAAAGAAAACGATATATTTGCATACTGTGTCAAAGTTTTTCTTTTCAAATGATTTATGCGTTTTCTAGACAGTTTTCCTTCTTAATATCTACGGTTTGACATGTGGTTTATAAGCATTTATAGCTTTTCACACTACACGTCTATGAAATACAACAAGCTACTTGACAACAGTTTTCTCAGATTTGTACAGGGTGTTTCACAGTCTCCGTGTGCTGTTTATGAACCTCCCGAATTTTCCGCTAGCGCTTCCAGCAGGTGAACAAGAAGAATAAGACAAATAATAATAATAATAATAATAATATTAATAATAATAATAATAATAATAATAATAATAATAATAATAATAACAATAATAATAATAAGAAGAAGAAAAGAAGAAAAAAAAAAAAACATGACAACTGACGATGTTTCGAGTTTCGAAGGGTCGCCAGAATACAATTAAAAAAAACGGGACTGTCCTAGTCAAAACGGGACATATAGTCACATCCCTGAAGGAGAGTCCAGGGTTGTTACCGCAGGGCTCGCCGCCCCACAAATGTTTCCTGTCTGGTGGCTGCAACAACAAACACTGACCTCGTTCAGCTGGT
Organism: Candidula unifasciata; assembly: GCA_905116865.2. NCBI lineage: Eukaryota > Metazoa > Mollusca > Gastropoda > Stylommatophora > Geomitridae > Candidula > Candidula unifasciata. Next base: position 57,845 of record CAJHNH020002741.1, read on the forward strand.
CTGGAACATGGAGGAATAGTTGCCCCGTTACCATGTATTTAACCTAGTGCCGCAAACGCACGTGGAAGGTCAAGGCTGCCCCTGCCACAGTTTTAACCTTTGATCTTCTTATCACGTAAAGACAATAGAGGGTGAAAGAAATTGTGAGATCGTTTAACGGTGATACTTGAGGAATTAAAGGATATTTGCTAAAATTGGATAGACGGTATCAAAAGTCTATCGTTAAGCACCAGCAAGGAGATCAAAATTATACAATTTCTTTCAGTTCGCCCATCTTTATCCACATTACTGCCCAAATAGGTGTAAAGATTCCACGTCTTGGAGTGGGGAGGGGGAAAAAGGGTGGGGGGGGGGGGGGGGTTGCATGCAGTCTTTGAATATTCATGACACAAAAACAGTGCTATTCTTTAGTACAATTGCATAGATGCTCATGATTTTTGCTAATGAGGAAGTTACTTTGATCTTTTCAAACCATTGTAAATAAGTACAATGACATTTTTAGATTTTACAGCAAACGTTAATTTCAAGTTCAAGTGTAATTTTTTTCACAGGCGTAAGTAAACTCATAATAAATGATGCTCTACCCAGACTAAGTTCCAGTTTTGTTTGTTTCTCTGGGTCATGAATGTCCCAATATAAATGACCCACCTTATATTTCCGGCGGAAGTGCTGGCAGTGTGAAACGGTATCCTTCTGTTGGTTATAAATTTGCACCTCAAACTCATTATGATATCTATGTCAGTTTTGATAAGCCAGCTATGTGACATTATAACTTAAAACTAAATAATGGATAAGCCAGTATGACTTTGCGAAAGAAAATCGTGAAATTACAGTTTTTCTTTGACCCCTGTGTTAAAATTATTTTTATGAAATAATGAAAGTTAGGAAGAAGTAACGTTCGTCTCCCCAGGCCCCGCCCATATACACACTAGTTCACTTCTGATTGGTAGTTCCTGAGCTCTTGGCCTTCGCACAAGGTCAGAGGTGTGTTCCGCGATGCCGTTGGTATCGCGTGTGGTATATTTCATCGCCTCAGAGCTTTTGACACTCCAAAAACATGGAGAAACTGGCACTAACACAACTCCCCTAGAGAGTGCTACAACCTATGCCACAGGCATTCTCTTTCTCGGAAGGAAAACGCAAATGCAAGACAACGCAGAAAGCAAACAGAGCGGGACACACCCATAACCTTCAGGAAAGTAGACCAGCCCAACAAACATTAATGAAAAGAAACTAAGCAATGTTTCCAAACATAAAATCCACGCAGCCAGCAGTGGGTTTCCGTCATGCCTGTGACATAGGTTTTATCACTCTCTAAAGGGGTTTTGTGTTAGACCCAATTTGTCGATGTCTTAAAAAGTAGGTCACGTTCCATTGATAAGTTCTTTAGACTGGTTAGTTAGTTAGTTAGTTAGTTAGTTAGTTAGTTAGTTAGTTAGTTAGTTAGTTAATTAGTTAGTTAGTTAGTTAGTCGTTACGGTTCCGGAATTCGTTTGCTGTGATGCCAGAACGGTAACGACTAACTAACTAACTAACTAACTAACTAACTAACTAACTAACTAACTAACTAACTAACTAACTAACTAACTAACTAACTAACTAACTAACTAACTAACTAACTAACTAACTAACTAACTAACTAACTAACTAACTAACTAACTAACTAACTAACTAACTAACTAACTAACTAACTAACTAACTAACTAACTAACTAACTAACTAACTAACTAACTAACTAACTAACTAACTAAACTAACTAACTAACGAACGAACGAACGAACGAACGAACGAACGAACGAACGAACCAACCAACCAACCAACCAACCAACCAACCAACCAACCAACCAACCAACCAACCAACCAACCAACCAACCAACCAACCAACCAACCAACCAACCAACCAACCAACTAACTAACTAACTAACTAACTAACTAAACTAACTAACTAACTAACTAACTAACTAACTAACTAACTAACTAACTAACTAACTAACTAACTAACTAACTAACTAACTAACTAACTAACTAACTAACTAACTAACCAACCAACCAACCAACTAACTAACTAACTAGCTAACTAACCAACCAACTAACTAAACTAACTAACTAAGTAAGTAATTGACTGACTAACTAACTAACTAACTAACTAACTAACTAACTACTAACTAACTAACTAACTAACTAACTAACTAACTAACTAACTAACTAACTAACTAACTAACTAACTAAACTAACTAACTAACTAACTAACTAACTAACTAACTAACTAACTAACTAACTAACTAACTAACTAACTAACTAACTAACTAACTAACTAACTAACTAACTAACTAACTAACTAACTAACTAACTAACTAACTAACTAACTAACTAACTAACTAACTAACTAACTAACTAACTTTACTAACTAACTTTACTAACTAACTTTACTAACTAACTTTACTAACTAACTTTACTAACTAACTTTACTAACTAACTTTACTAACTAACTTTACTAACTAACTTTACTAACTAACTTTACTAACTAACTTTACTAACTAACTAACTAACTAACTAACTAACTAACTAACTAACTAACTAACCAACTAACTAACTAACTAACTAACTAACTAACTAACTAACTAACTAACTAACTAACTAACTAACTAACCAACTAACTAACTAACTAACTAACTAACTAACTAACTAACTAACTAACTAACTAACTAACTAACTAACTAACTAACTAACTAACTAACTAACTAACTAACTAACTAACTAACCAACTAACTAACTAACTAACTAACTAACTAAGTAACTGACTGACTGACTGACTAACTAACTAACTAACTAACTAACTAACTAACTAACTAACTAACTAACTAACTAACTAACTAACTAACTAACTAACTAACTAACTGGCTGACTGACTGACTGACTGACTGACTGACTGACTGACTGACTGACTGACTGACTGACTGACTAACTAACTAACTAAGTAAGTAACCAGTCGAAAGAACTTATTTATGGAACTTGACATACTTTGTTTGGGGAGACTAGCGTTTGTTTAAACGGAACTTACACTACTTGTCTGCATCAATGACATTCAACTGAAGGCAAATAATGTATCTCAGAATATGATCGGTTTACAAAGACCTAATGCTGAACTTGCCATCCACTTTAAGTAGCAAAGATATCGATGAAGGGTTTAATCTTTATTTAATCTGATAACAAACTTATTGATTTCCCGTAAGACGTAATGGGCAATTGGTTTTCACATACGAACAATGACCACAATCAGGAACGAAATTATGCTTTCAATTTCATGTACCACTGTAAAATTTTAACAACAATCTGAGTATTCTTTGTGGAAAGGCTGGGAATAGCATTAAATCACATACAATAAATGGCCTCGGGATCACACAGTTCATCATGGCACGGGCAGATCTTTCTAATCTGACACTGGATTAGGACACAACGAGAACAAGGGGAAATAAGCGGAAGTTTACAGGCAGTCGCAAAGGTAGGTTACCTTGAAGTGACATGTTTATGACAGGCTCACCAATGTGGAGCGTTGGGAGGACGCCAAAAAAAAAAACTTCACTGAATCCACAGGTGAGGGAAAAACCTTCATATTTTGACTTAGCTGACAGTTACCCTTTAATATTTTTACAACGACTGACTGGCAAAACGGTGGTAAATTATTTTAGGTATCTCGAGCAAGCACCCTGTCGTGAAATGATAGCCATTACGCATCGGTCTGTAAGGCTGATAACCTGTCTTACCTGTAATCTGCACAAAATTCAAACTTGGACTCGCCCAGAAATATATAGTCCCTTATATCTATATATATAGGCCTGTATGGGACAACATTATTATGTCTGCCTTTTCTGGTTACTTTAACTAAACTCCACTTTTAAATGTATATCTCTTGGGGATATATGTAGGGAGTTAATTGAGGTTTCTTGGAAACCGATTTACTCCTTGCCCCAGTATACAAGGGACTTCTTTTGTACCAACGCCTGAAATGTCTAACTGAGTCCAGTGTTGCCACTTTGGATCTTTTATATCCAAATTTAGATCTTTTTCATTGCATTTAGATACTGTTTTTTGACGTTTAGATCGTAAATATTTTCTAGATGCTTTTCATATGGAGTTAAACATTTTATAGATTTTTTTTCTTTCATTGTCAATTTAATAATTACTGTGTAAAATATTTACTACAATATTTTTGTTTTGGTCTGGCACGTACATTGTGACAACTGCCATTACTTGAACTTTGTACTCTCACTAGGGTCAACTGACAAATAGCTGGCAGCCCCGGTACTGATTAATTAAAACGCGCGTAAATCATACTAACTTTTTGTTCTTCCAGTTTCGTCCTTTTTAGGACGAATTTTTTTTGTTATTTGAAGCCCCCAACCTGACTCCACGGGGATCCTCATCCACATGGTGGCACTTTGTGTCATCCGGTGTTTATCGCTTGTGTGATGTCCTGGTGGGGTAGAAAGTCAGTCAGTCAGTCATACTAACTTTGTTTCAACCGTATCCTCACTGTGCTGACTTTGCGTTTCTTTTTCATGTGATTTAAAAAAAAATAATTGCTCACCTTCTTATGTAACTTTCACTTTGAAAAAACCTTTCAACATGAAGCTTCAACTTCATTATCCAAGCTAAGTTTATCCTGTGGATCTTGTGAGGCAGACATCAGTGAAGGTGAGGACATGATTATGTAGGGTAAGTCATAACAAAAGCTACGTAATTTTTGACTTTTTCAATTTGGATGTTTTTTATAGATCTTTTCCACGCAGATTTAGATCTTTTTAGATATTTTTTGACACCGTTTTGGATATTTTTTGTCAAAGAAAAGTGGCAACCCTGTAACTGACGCCATTCTCCTTGCCAGCTTCTCAAGCCTCCAGATGTGTTAATCTGTGCCTGTATAACTTTCAATTTTCAAGGCAATCTGGAAATGTCTCAGTTTTTACATATGCTTGGGATGTATATTTTCTGAAGAGCTGGCAGAAGATTCACAGTCTCACCAACATCCACCAACAATCCAACCACCAGAACCAACTTGTTACCCACCAGCTAACACCTGTGAAGGTTCCTGACATCTCCAGAATGGGGGAGATTGTGCCTCAAACAGCTACCAGTGCTAGAGCTTAATGTGGCTCAAAGACATTGTGTGTCCTTACTGGTGATAGAGACTTGCTAAATACCAGTACAGTTGCTGTACAGTGAAGTACTCTTGCTACTTGATCCAGTGGAGCAGAATTCCCAGAGTCAAAGACAGTCAAATCATCCGGAGCTGAGGGAGGCATCATAGACAGAGATAAGAGAAGATAAGTCTAATGCTTCGCATGATGTTGTGTTCCTCACAGCTCCCTGTGTCCAGTGATGAGAAGATGTCATCTCCAAGACCTTCTGTCTGTGTAGTGTCTGTTTGATTTGGACATGATATCCTGAGATCTGGCATTTGTCTCACTTTTATATATCTAATTTATATTGATTACATACATTCATTGTCATGGCTGACTTAGGTGTCTCTATTTCACCTTTTTAAGTGTTTAGCAGTTGTGTATGTATGTGTATCTTCATTATATGTGTTAACATGGTTATGATAATGAACTATCATAACCTGGGGGCTTTCTTTAGTAAGTAGTGGGGGTGTCCAGCCAAGTGTGCCTAGAAATAGTATATATATATATTGACATATTTTGTAGTGCCAATACTTGAGTTGCCCTACTCCAGAGATAAGTTGATCGTATATTGGCCACGGGGAATCCCTTAGACCAATACGAGCCAAACGACTCAACATAATTATCTCCGAGTGCTGCTGGTTCTGAAGGAGAAATCCTTACATTAGGCACGCGACAGGAGTGATATGTGACACACCCCCACCTTCTTCCCCTACTACTTACAGAAAAAAAAAAAGACACAACCATACATAGCAGATTATTTGCTAAATCCGAGGGCACACAATCACAATTTTAAAGCTAATGCAATATCTGCTTCTGCTGCTTAGATTCTGGCAAATATAACATACGTGGCTGGAGCGTTGTTTATGATAGCCCAAGTGCTACAATATCATCTATTGAATTTTTAGAAAAACGCAACCAACAATCAAATGGCTCTACAACTCAGAGATAGATAGTCTTTTTCCAAAGCATGCCATAAACTAAGACAATGATTGTAGTTTATGTTGGGACACGGTTGACAGGAGTGACTTGCCACTTGTCGTCATCACTTGTCCTCTGACTTTTCTGGCTACACAGTCCCCCCTCCCCCTTCCCCTCTTTCAAAGTCAGGTGATCTCTATGCCTTGAATGTAAGTGACTGCAAGTTTGCAAGCTTTCAGGACTCCATTTTGGGAATTTTGGAACACACTGCATACATAGGCCGTGGTGAGAGTTCCCTGTAAGAAGTTGCAGTAAAATCGAGCTTGAAATATACCTTGTTGAAATACCTACAAATTTTACTGTTCTGTTTGGTCTGTATTGTACATTTCCAGTTATAAACACAGCTATATGTCTTTGTTTCTTTCAAACTTGAGGCGAATACTTGGGATACTGACTGTACCATTATCACTGTCCTTCTAAGTAATTGTCCTTGCCTCTACTAAAGGAGGTTACAAACCCTTGTTGGCTGATCATTTTCTCAAAATTTGTGTATGCTTGTTTTTGTTTCAAAAAGAAATTCCTCGGTTGCCCAAATAACACACTACGATATTAGAAAACAATACGGACGCAGTGAAATTATAATTTTGCGACGTGTTATGGGCAGGCGTAGTTGTAAGTTTTACCCCATCAGGACCTCACACAGACGGATAAACACCCGGTGACTCAAAGTGCCAACTTGCTGATGAGGATCACCTGTGGAGAGCTCCAGAAAAACCCGCTCAGCCGTAAGGTTATGTTAGGGCCCCACGGTAACAGCCAGGGTGGGGCTTCAAAGTAATGAAATAATGTATACCACAAGGGGACGACGAATTATTCTGCAAGCGAAGCTGACGCAGTGCTAATATTATATGGCCGTGAATGTGCTTCCTGCAGAAATTATCGCTTTCTTTAATCGCCCCCCCCCCCGCCCTTCCCCCTAACCCCTATCCCAGATCTGAGTTTTGACGCCTTGGGTTTAAATTTTGAAATCTGGGGTTTAAAAAAAAAATTACTAACATAAAAGTGGGTAAATGTTTCGTTTCGTAACTATACAAATTTTACTTTTTAACAATCTGTTTTTGTTTGTTTTGGTCTTTCCTTATGTTTTGCTTGGAGTTTTGTTCAGCTTAGTTGGGTTTTTCAACACAATCCTATTTGCAGTCCTGCTTCCTCGCTATGAAGCAATACAGTACCGGAATCATATCGTCACTTTTTTTTTGGGGGGGGGGGGGGGGGGCGGCAAACCAGGACATTCTTGCTTTCCACTGGAATGTTAGAGACCAATTGTCACTTAGTGAATGATATGGTCAGCGTCACGCCGGCCGCCTTTACTTCCAGGGACTGCACCTGGTACGCACTCAGGGCTGGGTCGACCAGGCAGCCAATATCATTTTTTACACACACACACACAAAGTCCGGCTCCTTCACGACCCGACCCCACAACCCGCTACACTACTGCGACTCCCCATAGTTTGTTAAATACATAAATATATTTGTTTGCCATTTTAAGTAAAAGTAAAAGTAAAGATCCCTTTTCACGCCTTAGTCGTATCGGGCATATGGGAATAGCGTCCCATGTATTTACAGACCTTCTTCTTCTTCTTCTGCGTTCGACATCAGTCATGCTATACATTGAGTCCCGTCTGGGTCACAAATAGGATTGTGTGTTTAAGGTCGCCACCGGTCTCCCATAGCTTCTCTTTCAATGTGGCTCCCTTGGGCCAGATCCACAGTCTTTGCTAGAAGAGGTAAGGGCAGTACTGCGGTATGTGCTCAGGGGTCTGTCTTTCTGCTCCACAATCACAGGCAGCAGATTCTTTTATGCCTATCCTGTACAGGTGTGCTCGAAGACCACAGTGTCCAGTCCGAAGTCTAAAAATTGTTGTTTGTTCTTTTCTGTTGAGTTTGTTTATGCTGTCACTCTCTGGTCTCTGTAATCTTCATTCTAGCTTCTCCACTCCCGCTTGAGAAACTGCTTTAGCGCTGTTTTGGTTTCCATGTAGCTGTGTGGTGGATGAGGTTGTGGAAGATTACTCCCAGCTTTTGCCAACTCATCTGCTCTCTCATTTCCTTGAATACCACAGTGGGCTAGTATCCACTGCAAGACCAGTTCTGCTTCCTTGGAGAGTAAGCCAATGTTGGTCATTAGATCTGCAATTAGTTTGTCTTGTTTTTTGCTTGATAGTGCTTGGAGAACAGACAATTGTTTGCCCTCTGTGTTTTTGATTGATGAGATGTTGGACTGCAGAAAGGAGGGCAGTTGCCTCAGCTCTGAAGTTAGTGCAGATGTCACCTGCTGGTAGAGAGAGAGTTTCTGCTCTACTGCTAGGGGGTTTAATGTATATTCCACAACCCCCTTTTCTGACTGCTTCTGTAGCAGAGCCGTCGGTGAAAACCTGAGTCCAAGTGGTGTTTAGATACTTTTCATCAAGCATAGCAAGAGCCAGGATTCTCTGTTGTGTCTCCGTCTGGGCATCTTTTGAAGTGATCCCTGGTACCTTTAGGACTATATTTGCCTTCTCTGGCTTGCTTGTCCATGGTTCTGGCTTAAGTTTTTCGCACAATGCTACATCTCTTTCAGGCAGATCTCGGTGCTGTCTGTACAGTTCTCTAGCAAGGTGGTTGGAGTTCTGACACTTCAGTCTGTTTTTTGTTCTTTTGTTTTTTACAGACCAATCGGCACTGGGCGGGTAATGTGGTCAGCATTACGACGTCCGTCTTTGTTTCCCCAGGACATACATCCTGGTATCCATTTTAGGCTCGGTCGACCTGCGACGCCTCATACCATGAAAAAAATCATGATTTTCGATCGCGGTACGTTGGAATTACGAGTCGGACTCCCTAAGCCACGGACGCCGCTATTTGCCATTCTACAACATTAGTTTTATTATAAACTATTATTAGTATTATTCACTTATACTTGTCTTAGACCCCTTGACATATTACAACTCCCAATCCCTGATAATTTATAAGGAGGTTAAGCCCCTAGACGTAGGTTAAACTGCAAGTAAAGCTGTAATGAAGTGTCGTTTGTCTCTAGCAGCTGGGTTACAAGCTTACAACACTTCTTCTGTCAATTGAAACTTTACGTTATCGTCGAGTGGCACATTGACGATGAAAAAGATGGAAAGGGAGTCGTAGCGACAAATGAAATGAGTAGGTAGTCCCACTATGATGTTCCTTAGTGGGTGGCCATTTACGACATATGTGGTACTTTCTTATTCTTCTTCTTCTTAACGTTTTTAACGACACCCAAGAAATCTAGCAACACGTGCTACAAATCGATAACATACTGTTCAAGGGATGTAACACTATTTTTTCTTTAAATGTTCTTACAAATATAATTTTTGCTCTTTAAAAATGTTGTTCATCTCTACACGTTTAATTCATTGTCCTGTTGTACTATCCTACGTCACAAATGGATTGCAGCCTTCTTTCCTGTGCAGTCACTTCAATATCACGGAATCAGTCCAGCAGAGCACCTTCGAACCCTCTCATCAACGTTGGCTTTTTTCTAGGATAACATTAGAAGTGAAAAAAAAAAAAAAAAACTTAATTGGAGAATGAAGTTTAACCCCACAACAACCGGACACTGAGCCATTAACACCATGAGACACAAAGTGTCACTATTCAGATGAGAATTTCCAAGGTACAAATCTTAGAAACTCGGTTCAACAGCCCTAATCTGAAGTGCGGAAAAAGTGCGGTGGTTAATATGTGAACAAGTAACTTCGTTCTAAAACTATGCAATTCCTAGTTGTATAGTTTCTTGAGGTTTTTATTCAAGGGGGCACCATCATCATGTAGCAGGTCCTTTGCAGAACGTCGCTCTCATCACGGTCTGCCTAAAAGAAACGGTCTCTCGCCAGCTTTCCCGCCTCATGTACTTCCATACTCAAGAAGTCACTTATATTCTGTTCCCATCTTTATGTTGGTCGGTCCCTACCCTCCTTCTTGGTACCATACCTTCTGCTATTATTTTTTTTCCCAATCCCTCGTGGCGCCCGCGCGCGCGCGCACACACACATACAAGTTGAATGTCACTGGTTTATAGAAATATGAGTCTAGCACTATATCTTCGGTGCGCCAATGGTGTAAACAATTAAGTTATTTACGTCAACACACAAAGCTAAATAACAATAAAGGGCCCTTTATCGCGCCTTCAGGCGTAATGGACATATAGGGCTAGACCTACAGTTTAGAGACCAGTCGGCACTCGGTGGATGATGTGGTCAACCTTTACTTTAGAGGACTATACATGGTACCCACTTAAGGCTGGTTTAATAACAGTATAGTAGAACATATATGAATAGCCTTCCAGCCTAACATGGAGGATAAACATAGCAGAATGTTTTGCTTCGAAGTTATTTTTGCTTCTGAAAGCGTTTTGTTAATGTAGTTTCAACATATGGACGGAAGTCGACGTCGACGGTTTCGTTGCCTAAGCTACCCACTTAATTGCTTGGTGTTACACTGTAAGCTATTTGTTCCTACTGAACTTCCTTTCACGTTACTCCAACATGGCGGGTAGCCGGTTTATGTGTGGGCTGGCGAAATACCTTATGTAATAACTTTGCATTTGTATTGCCATTTTATTAATATCGACTACTTCTATCAACGACAAACTACATTTCTGGTGGTGACTGTTGGTTTCGGAACCTCCAGCAACTGCCTTATGTATCTACTCATAGCGCATTTTCTGGATTGTTCCGGGACTAATTGGTTTTTCACCAGTTTCTTCAAACGAGGCAGTGAGGGACATTTGATTTGATGTGCACGGGCACAAAAACGGAACACGTAGGAGAGGACTCGATTGCAGTGAAGTTAAAATCTCGACTACTACTGCTATATACAAGCAGTCAGTGATTTTGATCTCTAGAAAAGTGTCTAAAACGGTGCCGGTACTAACCACAAGATTTCTATAACAACAGCACTGAAAAAATTATGCTCCCCCCCCCCCCCCCCCCCCCCCTCCCTCAAACCTCCCGCTAGTTCAGCGTACCGCCAGCGAAAAAAGGTCCATCGGTAACTACTGAATACATAATTTGAGTATTTTTTAAATAGAGTTATTTCCCTTTGCATAGTTAAATCTTTCTCTTCTTCGATCCTTCTGTCAGAAAACTTATATCAGGAGGCCGGTAGCCTTTATGACAGCTATCGTGCAATTCATATCCTCTCGTGTACCATACAGTTTTATCTTCATTGTGGTTGGAACAGGCCAGATTGCGTCTCTGTTGCCAGCATAAAGTTGACAGTGTTGGAGCACATGATCAGCATTTTCGGGTGCCACGCTGCAGGGACACGTCTCCGTATTTCCTACACCGAAAAATTTCAACATATGTTGACGAAATCTGATGTGCCCAGTCCTTAGTCTGAATATAATACACGCATGGTGAAATAACTTCCGTGTTTCTCCAGGGCGTTTGGCACTTTATGTTTAGGTTCGCGGCTTGGCCTGGTGTATCTATGCTTTTCGTCCGAACACAAAAACAGCGGTTCTCAACCGGATGGTCGCGACCCCCTTTTTTGTGTGTGGATCGAACGACCCTTTCACGGAAAACACATATTCTTCGAAGTTGTGAAGGAAAATACTTGTTTGGGGATTGCCACAAGATGGTTAGTTAGTTGCGTATCCTTTACATGACGTTGCAGAACCAACCCTAACAGCCCCTGGCTGTTGTGTGGTTTTTCTAGGCAAGTTTACGTCCAGTAGTTTGCCGTTGCACTGGACGGTCGGCTTTCTTGATACCACTGTCGAAACCAATGCAAGGCGCATGGCCCGCAGCTGGGATCGAACCCGGCATCCCGGCATTACGAAGCGTTCGCATCGACTTTGCCACAGAGCCGACGCCACAAGATGAGGGAACTGTATTAAAGGGTCGCGGCATTAGGACGATTAACTCTTTGAGTCCCAGGGGCTTCAGCATCACAGGCCCAGGGGGTAGTAAAGAAAGTAATAAAATCGGCGCATCATGCGTTCATTGGGCTTCTAGGTAGGAACCTGTGAACGTATGATACGTTCCTTGGGACTCAAAGAGTTAAGAGCCACCGCCCTAAAAGTTGAAGAAACCGCGACGAGATTCCAAACTGCGCCCTCGAAATGACGACAGCGAGAACTCGTATCATCGTCGATGGTGGAAATTCAACCATTCCATTTTCTATGTCTTGCTCGTGTTTTTAAAAACCGTTTCTACCCCAGTGGTGCATATTGTGGTGCAATTTTTGTTTTAAATAGATCAACAGGCACTTGGTGTCTGATATAGCCTTGACTTCCTAGGACACAACCTGAGACCTACTTTAGGCTGGGTGGACATCAGACCCAAGATTAATTTTGAATCAAAAAATCTCGATGTGGATTCGAAACAAAAACCTTCGGACGGGCAGGTGGGAGTCTAGCCGCTGCGTTACGGAGGCCCCCATCTCGTTCGGGTGGCACACTTAATAATTACACTCCTTGCAATATCTTTCTCGTAACGCCGTCTGCTTTTTGTACCATGCATGTCGTAAAAGGCGACTAATGGGTAGGGTTGCGCTTGGGATTGGTTAACTCAACCCCCCTTCCCCCTCCAAGAATAGCCACAAAAACCAACCAACCTAGGAAAGGTCAAAAAACGGGGTGGTACAGAATGAAGGCAGAAAAACAAACCACACAAAAAGAGAAGGTTGCAAGAGAGGAGAGATAAAAAGATGAGAGGACACGAAGAAGGCTACATGAAATAGCAAAGAAATGACAATTTTACGTGAGTGGGTTGAGGGCCTATGCTGGGGGATAAAGAGCAGAAAAAGAAACATAAAAAGAAGAAAAACTGCCTGTCCCGGCCGTTTTAATGTGTAATACAGCAGCACATAGCTCTCAGTGTGTGTCGAGTTTTGATTTCTACTCACTTCGAGATAGTTTCATCACTCTTACAAAAACAGCACACTCACTACTGTTGTCTCTCCATTTAATTGTTCATTATCAAGAGTTTATACCAACCGTGAAGAGATATTTCCCAGTAATCGGATCTTCGTGTTCGTGCGATTTCACTTTGACGTTATGGTACTTATTCTGGTTAAAAAAAAATAAACAGATTTAAAATAGATTAACAAACTGATATTGTGCGTGTAAAGTAGGATTATTTCTAATAGTGATTTAAAAGTGTGAATTTTCTTTCGGGATCCTAACACTGCTACTGTTTCGCCGGAAGAGTTTGTAAAGTGTTAACGAATATATTTAAGATGGATGATAGGAGTGGCTTCTGATAAAGCTGCTCACGAACATCCTTGTCACGAACAAATCGCCCCACAAACACAGTTTCCGAACACATTTTGGAGCATTGTTTTTCGGTTAACGAACAGCAGCAGTCGTACTCAGGTTTAAGCGCCTTGAACATTGTTTGTCGCTGCGTTGTACTTGATACAATTTTTGTATGTTTGTTGTTGCTATAAATTAGCCGTTATAGCGGTGTAAAGTAAAGGTAAAGTTGGGAGATGTGAACCAGCGTCGTTGCACACGGTTATAAACCATAAGTGCTCTGCCACCAGTACTGACAGCTGATAAGAAACTGTCCCCCTGTGTCGCCGTCCGCACCCAACTCCGTAGCTACAGCGACGTTCCTCCATTCACCCCAGAGTGTCAGCTCTGATACTTATTTCCTAGAGGCTCGGTGAACCCCAGGAACCGCCCGTTTTCGAACACCGACCGTGGATGAACGAGTCGCAGCTGGATTTAAAAGCAAGCCTCCTATCGACTGCGCTAACGCGGATCCATGTGTAAAAAGCTTAAGCGTATTAGAGTAGAAACAAAGAAGGAAATAATAACTAAACTTGAGAATATTGTTTCGTGTTTATGATCTCACCAAGCAGGGCGACATGGCTACATTTACGATCTGCACTATCTTAGAAAACAAAGTTGCGCTAAAAACAGGCTGATGTGGCTAAAAGCGTGACCATTTTAACGAAGCAAAGGCCTCAAGTGTTATAAGAAGTAAAACACTTTTTGTTACCCACCGAGCCAGCAATCGAACCAATTCCCAGGTTACAAACAAGAGATAGAAAAACACCGGAAATACCAACACAGTTATACGACGTTACTATGGAATGGGAATCTCCTTCGAAGAAGCAGTCTTCTTCATCCTCCTCCTCTACCACCTACCTGTCACAGCAACTATCAAGCACAAAGGTAAAGTTATAATGTTTATTTTATATTATATTTTTTTGTCACAAATAAATCCAAAATAAAAAGTTCGGACGCGAACATTTCGGTTCAGTAACGGAATCAAAGAACGAATTAAGTTTGTGACCCGAGATACCAGTGTGCCTGTTTTGAGCAGTGTGTTGGTGGCGTTATAGTTAAAACTTAAGTTAAAACCTGCCTGTTCTGTTTGCAATACATTCCAGTAAAGTGATTTTGTGGATTCTTGCTCGTGCTTTTGATGTTGTAGATTTATATAATGTGCTGATGAAGGTTGTCTAGCCGCAACGTTCACTATTAGTTTGTGATATTTGGAAGCTGGCTGGTTCTACTCTGCGTTTTGTTTGATATCTTTTCATAACATTCCATGGAAGACACGATCCTTATCAATCCCATGTCAGTCTAGCAGGCGACATCTTGGAGAAGATAAGACTCTTTTGCTTTGAAGGATTTTGTCTAATTTCTCATTTTGGCGAAGAAAGTGTTTAGAGTAGTTGTCTACAACCGTAAGGAGGGGGTGGGGGCGTACCCCCAGGGGGCGCAAAAAGGTTTCAATGGGGTGTCAAAAAATGTTACAACTAAGTCTATTTGTAAACGGAATAATCTGTTATACTAACATGTTTACAATGTTATGATAAATAAATATTGTTAACATTGTAAAAGAAAATGAAAATCACCACCACCCACACTACTACCACCACCACCACCACTACCAACAACAGCAACAACAACAATACAGCTTTGCCAGCTTGATGTGGAGAGTGATCTTGGTTGTGCCTTGTCCAAAATCAGATCACAAATTGCATTAAACAACAACAAAGATAACAAAACATCAACAACCGGATAACAGAAAGCTGCTCCTCTTTGGTGGTTTTGAAAAGTGGATTTTTGATCTATAATCTGTCATTTTGACTTCAGCGCACTCTTCTGCGACGTGAGGTCATGTGCTTAACATTCTTGGCATTCTTTATAACAAAAGCGACAGGTTAGAAGACAATGGCATGTCAATTGTAATTTCTTTCACACTTCTGAGGTTTTTATTTGAAGCCCCATCGTACCACTGTATATCCAGTGCGATTGTTTGTTCACCAGATTTTCAAATAAATCAGTGAAGAATATTTGATTTTATTTGCACTGGCACGGGAACGAAGTATGAGATTACCCGACTGCAGTGAAGTTGAACCCTAAATTAAGACTAAGACAGTGTAATTCATGGCGTGAATAGGGATCGTAGCATGTTTTTTTCTTCTTCCTGCACCTGAGTGGAGCCAAATACTTATTCGCCAGTGTTGCAACTTTTCTTTGACAAAAAACGTCCAAAACGAAGTCAAAAAATATCTAAAAACATCTAAATTTGCCTGGAAAACATCTAGAAAAATCATCAAAATGGAAAGAGTCACAAATTACATAGCAAAATGACTCTGGTGTGCTTTAGCTGTTCCAATGTCTTTTAATACCAAATCAGGGAGCTGATAAGTGGAACAGCCTTTTCCTACTCTTATCAAGCACAATTTTATTGTCAAGATAGCATCTAAGAGGTAAAATTTAATCCTGTTTCTTAGGTTAGATTTGAAAGTTCACTCCAAATGAAAAACATCTACCATATAAAACATCCAAAGTGGCAACATTGTTATTCGTCATGAAAACCGGATATTGCTGCCAAGGTCAAGGTCACATACAACATGGAGGTCAAAGGGAGAATCATCACATTATCTTCACTGGAGTAAATTTATTACCCTGTAACAAATATAGAATCGAGAGATGCCCTAGACTGTAACTTTATACCCGTTTTCGGATTAAAAAACGTGATACTACAGACAAACTGTAACTATGTCGTCAGGATTTTTATGTTTATGTGTTTAGCAATACAAATGACAGGCAGGGCAGTGTGATAACACAAAGAGAGCATGGGGCGGAGGGCGCTCAGCTCTCTTACAAATTGTCCAAGGGAAATGAGGAACGGTCTTAAGGGCCCTAGCCGGGTTCAAGTGTTTTTATAATAATAATAATAATAATAATAATAATAATAATAATAATAATAATAATATAATAAGTTAGCTGCACATCCTTTATATGATGTAAAACCCACCGCAGTATTTTTTTTTACTGTTGCGATTTATCTCTGCAGATTTTACGTTCGGTAGTTTGCCATTGCTTCTCAAACGGTCGGCTCACTCTACCACTGTTAAAAATAATAAAAGACAATGAAGTGAATTATCATATTAATTATACCGTCATCCCCTTGCAGGATGCGATTTTTCGTAAATGAAGTCCCACCCTGGCTCTTGCCACGGGCCGCAATATAGCCCGGCCATAAATATGATCTAATGGCTGAACCCGGTTTCCGGGACCTCTCCACGGGTGATCCTCATCCGCATGGTGGCACTTTGTGTCATCGGGTGTTTATTGCTTGTGTCATGTCCTGGTGGGGTAAAAGTACTACTACTACTAGTCTAGTGGATAATAATAATATGATGACTGATAAATAAAAATAAAACTAACTAGCGAATTTAACTGGGTAATTGTTCACCTCAGATGGAAAAATGGATAGAGAAATCATTATCCAATCATTATCCAGGTTATGGGACAATTAACACCGCTTCTGACGCATAGAAAGATACCTCTGTCAAGCAAAGCCAATCTCTTAAGAACAGTTATTTGGCCGACATTGTGCTACCAGTGCCAAACATGGACCCTTACTACAATTATTGAGCGCAAGATCGTAACAACAGAGATGAGATGTCTTAAGAGAGCTGCTGGTGTGATAAGAAGAGATAAGATCAGGAATGAGGAAATTAGAAGAAGACTAGGACTGAAACCTGTGATACAGTTCATAAAAAAAAAAAAACAAACGAGATGGTTTGGCCACTTGACGAGAATGCCCTGGTATTAGCTGCCACAGAGAGCCACGCTGAAGAAATATAATTAATACAGAGCAAGAGGAAGACCATGCAAGATGTGGAGCGACATCAGCAGGAGCAACCTAACAGAAATGAACACAAGCTTGTACAATGCTTTGGAAAAAGCGCAGAAACTATTTTTACGCCCCCTCCCTCCCACTCCAACACCTTGCTGAGGTAAATGGTGGAAGAGAAGAAGAAGAAGACTGATAAATAAATATAACAAGAATGACATATACCAAAAAATGTCTAAACAAAGCTAAAAATTGAACTTCTATACGTGACTGGGGAACGAGACGGCGACCTAGTCTCTTATACTGTTCTAGAAGGTTCTGAGCACTTATCCTGAGGAGGCAGCTAAGCCTCTTATACATTTTTAAAAGGTTCTCAGACCCTACTCCATGGGGCAGCTTAGTCTGTTAAATTGTTTAGGAGGTTCTCAGATCCTACCCATGGGGCAGCTTAGTCTGTTAAATTGTTTAGGAGGTTCTCAGATCCTAGCCCATGGGGCAGCTTAATCTCTTATACAATTTAAGAGGTTCTCAGACCCTACCTCATGGAGCAGCAGTCTCCTAAAATTCTTCAGAAGATTCTCAGACCCTACCCTACGGGGCAACTTAGTTTCTTAAACATTTTTAGGAGGTTCTCAGACCCTACCCCATGGGACAGCTTAGTCTCTTAAAAATTTTCAGGAGATTCTCAGACCCTACCCTACGGGGCAACTTAGTTTCTTATAAATTCTTAGAAGGTTCTCAGACCCTACCCCATGGGGCAACTTAGTTTCTTGTAAATTTTCAGGAGGTTCTCAGACCCTACCCCATGGGGCAACTTAGTTTCTTATAAATTCTTAGAAGGTTCTCAGACCTTACCCCATGGGGCAGCTTAGTTTCTTATACATTTTCAGGAGGTTCTCAGACCCTACCCCATGGCGCAACTTAGTTTCTCATAAATTTTTAGGAACTTCTCAGACCCTACCCCATGGGGCAGCTTAGTTTCTTATACATTTTCAGATCTTTCTCAGACCCTACCCCATGGCGCAATTTAGTTTCTTATAAATTTTTAGGAAGTTCTCAGACCCTACCCCATGGGGAAGCTTAGTCTCTTAAAATTTTTAGGAGGTTCTCATGGTTCTCAGACCCTACTCCATGGGGCAGCTTAGTCTCTTTTAAATTTTTAGGAGGTTCTCAGACCCTACTCTATGGGGAAACTTGTCTGTTATAAATTTTTAGGAAAGGGTCCCAGCGCCTACCCTTTGTTTTGGATGCCTCAGGGTTACAAGGCTCCCGAGGTTCAGCGCTCATGGTGAGAGGATAACATCATGTGATGGATGGACGGCGGTGTCAGAGAGTGTACTTCCAGAGCCTGAAGGAGATCCGTTGCAGCGAGCCTGAATTCTTCACGGATTTACTGACATTAATTCTTGTCCTACTTTTTAATTTACCCTAGTGACAAGCGAGGGTGTGTTTGAAAAAAAAATGACATTGGCGTCCAAGTCGACCGAGCCCGCACTGGGTACCAGGTAGAGTTCTGGGAAGTAAAGGCGGCTGGCGTGATATTGACTACACCAGCAACCTTTTGCCGATTCATCCATAACAATATGTGTCTTGCATCATATGCCCTCTGCACCATTAGCGTCAACATTGTTTTTATGTTTTGTTTGTTTTGACTTAAAAATGAAAGGCGGCGTCCGTGGCTAAGGCGTTGCGAGTCCGACTCGTAATCCAACGTACAGCGATCGAAACCTCTGTTTGCTGTGTGGATTTTTATCGTGGTATGGGACGTCGCAGGTCGACCCAGCCTAAAATGAGTACCAGGATGGCTGTCCTGGGGAAGTAAAGACAGCCGGCTTAATGCTGACCACATTACCCACCGAGTGCTGATTGGTCTGTAAAAAATATTGGTGCTCTTTCCATATGTTTACTTTACTAAAAATGAAAGGACCTTTAGATAAATGATATTGTCTGAGGACGGTAGACATCATTACTATTTAAAAAAAAATGTATTTTTTGCTTCTCTAATTTTTCTAGAAGAAGAACGAGTTTGTGAAATGTTTTGATTCAGTGGAATAATTCTAAAAACATTTTTCTTCAAAAATATTTTCCACTTGCATTTAAAAATAGCCTAAGGAAAATACCTTCTGGTAAGGAAAAAAAAAGTTTTTATTAATGGAATGGTCGGTAACACCCCAGTCGAAACATATACATTATCTGTTTTTCTAATTCTTCAACATAAGGAACAAATAATCTGAAAGGTTTAGTTTATAAAAAAAAAATGTTCTTCGTTT
Organism: Candidula unifasciata; assembly: GCA_905116865.2. Taxonomy (NCBI): domain Eukaryota; kingdom Metazoa; phylum Mollusca; class Gastropoda; order Stylommatophora; family Geomitridae; genus Candidula; species Candidula unifasciata. The sequence goes on from CAJHNH020002741.1 coordinate 77,342, forward strand.
TTTTTTCTTCAGTTTTCAGAAACCATGAGTTGGTAACCCTTTGGCTCGGTACTATGGATATCGCAACCCTTCGGCCTTGATTGCATGATAGATACCGTAAATGTGGGAGAAATGTGGCTTTTCTGCCTACCCCCCAGTGTGAACCCGGACCACAAGGAGCTCGTCACCCGGTCGCCGCGCAGTCAGGTTTAGCCAACTGTGCTAAGGAGCCTGACAGTTTATTTTTTAGTGTGATTTATCTTGTATTTATAATACCCAAGAGATGCGAAAGGAGTGAGTTATTTCCCTTTCTGGTAAGTATTTTGTTAAACATTTGTCAGAATATGTCAATGTTTATGAGAATTTCTTCTGCTCATCATCACCATCATCACCATCACCAACTTCCTCAACATCGATATTTATGTAAGTCTCACCCATACCAGGGTAGTCGCCGTGGCGGAGCGGCTAGACGCTCGCGCGGTTTGGAAGGTGGTGGGTTCGCTCTCTGGCGGAGCTGGACTTTTTAAAAAAAATGACCTTGGCTCCCAGGTCGACCCAGCCTTGAGTGGGTACCCGGTGCATTCCCGGGAGGTAAAGACGGCCGGCCTAATGCTGACCACATCACCCATCTTGTGCCGATTGCTCTATAAAGTATAGGTCTAGCCCTGTGTGCCCTATACGCCTAAAGGCGTGGAGAAGGGTCCTTTACTTTACTTCACCCATACCAGCACAGTAGTATAGGGTACATCACTTGATATAGTCTTTATACCCGCCCTAAAATAAGATGTGATGTGTGATGCTCTATGCGATCCATGTGCCTTTAGGTGCATCGGGTGTATGGGAAGAGCGCCCATATTTTTTCGGACCATCAGCACTAGGTGGGTAATGTGGTCAGCATTATGCCGGCCGTTTTTATTTCCACAGGACAGCCCATCCTGGTACCCATTTTAGGCTGGGTCGACCTGCGACGCCCCATACCTTGATAACAATCCACGCAGCCAGCAGTGGGTTTCGATCGCCGTACGTTGGAATTACGAGTTGGGCTCCCAACGCCTAAGCCACGGACGCTTCTTTTGTCATAGAGAACTATTTTCTTTTCTCGTTTCCACTTTTCGACGTAGTATCGAAAACCAACCGTTCAGTAGAAAAGGCAAACTACTGCACATAAAATTGCTAGTGAAATCACAAGCAGCCACAAAATGCTGGGGGTCGGTTCTGCCAAGTCCAGGAAAAGGTCACACAAGACCCGACTATGTTTGTGTACTGCACATAGTTTTTTTTTTCTTATTCACCTACACTGGATATAACTCCGGCGGGAAGTTCTGGGTGTTCGTCCACCACCGGACTTTAGTCTTTTTCCAGAACCTGAGAGATACGTGCTAATCCGTTTCACACAACTGTCTTGTTTGTATGCCTTTCAGGCAGATGTATTCCGACTTTCGAAGGATGCTCCTACTTAGTCGACATCTACGACATGCTTGTTGGGAGGCAGTGGGTTTGATCTTGCCCCCCCCCCCTCCTAACGGGGCACCAGAACGCACAAGATTTGTTTTATACTATTTATGTCTTGCTTTTAAATCTGAAGCAACAACAATTTCAACCAAGATGTGGCTTGGCTAAATTTAACTGTGCCAGATTTAGGTTTCCGCTGTCAAGGACCAATTAAACCTGAGTACATCGGCTCGTGAAACAGTGAGGTGTCAGTTCTGTTTCATGGCAATGCTCTACGGTGTTCTATGAATCGATGGTTCTTGATCGATAGGACCAACAGTCAGAGATGTGGCAATACTGTACTACTGCTGTGACATCATCCTCATCACAGAATCATTATTTATCAACATCATCATCGTCAACAACAATATCTCGTGTGACATACTGATATATAACATCATCATCATCAGTAACATAAACATCAGCACTATCATTTTCGTCATGAAATAGAGGAATTCGGGTAAGGTGGGAGATTTGGGGACGGCACAGTTTAAGCTTCTTCACATCCTACTATCTCCAAGAGCACGTATTATTTCACGCGCTGCCATTTTATGTAATGACAAACGGTTTCGCCTTCTCTCTCTCTCTCTCTCTCTCTCTCTCTCTCTCTCTCTCTCTCTCTCTCTCTCTCTCTCTCTCTCTCTCTCTCTCTCTTCATGTTTTCCGGTTAAAATAACAGGGCAATTTTTCACCACTCTAGTTTAACGCTTTAGACCTCCTCAGTTATCAGTGAGCATAGTTTATGCTTTTACGAGATGCCTTAAGGTATGAAATGAATCAGAGACGAAATATATACATTTGCATGACATCAGGAGCCTTTCTTGGCAGTGTTGTAACGTCGCAAGCTAGCTGGGTTCGGGCACATGATGAGACCTGATTCGATTGCAAAGACTGTACTTCAGGGAACATTAGGGGGTAGTCGAAGAAGAGGAGGACAATGTCAGGAAATGATAAGGATTAAATTATCATACACTTATTCGTCAAGCAGAAGACAGAGAAAGATGGCGGGTTTTATGTGCTAGTGCTTCCATCAATACACCTCCACGACCCTAACGGGCAAGTGTTTTGTTACATTATGTAAGGTGTTTAGGGGCTGCGTGGTCTCGAGGCGTGGTGTCCGCCTCCAGTGCTAGAGGTTTCCGGACTCATATCCCGCTAAGGGCTAGGATTTTCCCCCGTTAACTGGGACTTCTAGAAATGCCCCCTTGGTCTCTGGGTAGTGAAATCGGACGCCCGTGTGCATTGTTGCGCACGTACAAAATTCCCTGGCAGTTGGAAATCGAAAGAGTAGCCAAAGGGCGCTGTCTGGGCAAAATTTTGAGTTAAAATTCTACACAAAGTATTTCAGGATCCTCGCCGGTGCTACAGAGCCCGTGCACTGTGCTGAGCTTCTTTGGACTCAGACTTGAGTTAGAAAAAGAACGGAGCACTTGTGAGTTACTACCCGTATGCAATGATGTTGATCCGTGTTCAAACTACAAAATACTTATAAGGTGTTAGCAGCTTGACCTTTGAAAGCATGTCGACGCATAATAATATTAGGCGACCAGTTACCTACCGTGAAGGGACACGCAGGGAGAAGGAACACGCAGGGAGAAGGAACACACAGGGAGAAGGAACACGCCAATATGATCTGGGCATCGAGGAGAATTGGCTAATACCCAACATCTCGTCCCGAAAGGTGAAATATTTTGGTAATGCTAAAAACCATTGTCACCCGGAGACACTGTAGTGGAGGGTACAATTTCCAGAAAACGAGGCAGAAGCAGACCTACGTGAACGTGGATACAAAACAGTGAAGACGCATTGACTATGAAAGCACATAGGGCTGGATAATTGGTGAGAGACAGAGAAGCTTTCATCCGTGCCGTGACGAGAGCACCGTTCTGAAAAGAATCTGCTTTTTAATGATGATGATGATTAGTTTATCTGCTCCAGCTATTTATATTCTAAAATAATTTCATGAAATTGCTCAGAATCCTCCAGTGCGAACTCTTGCCATGCAATGTTTCACTCCAGGATCGTTATGGATCGGGAAAGCGGTCTCGCAACTGCTGAACATGAAACCTCGACCCTCATGTGAAGGTCCCAGGATTCTTTTTCCCATGTGGGTTCCGGTCAGTCGGTCCGGCGCCACGTGGGTTCTGGCCAGTCGGTCCGGCGCCAAGTGGGTTCTGGCCAGTCGGTCCGGCGCCACGTGGGTTCTGGCCAGTCGGTCCGGCGCCACGTGGGTTCTGGCCAGTCGGTCCGGCGCCACGTGGGTTCTGGCCAGTCGGTCCGGCGCCACTTGGGTTCAGAAGGGTGAAGGGTATATCACTGAGACCTCCCCCCACCCCACCCCCCCCCCCAAAAAAGTTATTTGCTAGTCCTTTACTTAAAGGACGGTGCAGAACCAAACCCGTTCATATTTTTGGTTGCCGTTGTGGTTTTTCTAGGAACATTTTAAGCTCGGTAGTTTGCCGTTGCTCATATGAACGGTCTGCTCTCGGTATCACTGTCGAAACCAAGGCAAGTCGGTCTGCTGCCAAATCACCTGCAGCTGGAATAAAACTCGGCGACCCAGCATTATGAAGGTAATTCGCAGCACCTAAGCCACAAGCATGTCGTAAAAGCGACTAATTTGGGTTGTTGTAAAATCGAATATGGGGCGTTGGGGTGCTGGTATCGCAGCCTGGTTGCAAACCAAAATACAATGCGCCAACGGCTGCCAACCGCCGTGAAGTTGAAAGAGGAGGAGGGAGGAGAAGGTGAAGGAGAAGGAGAAGGTGGAGAAAATCGAGGAAAAGGTGGAGAAAGAGCAGGAGGGTGAAGAAGATGGAGAAGGAAGAGGAAAGGGGGATGAAGAATAATAATAAGTAGAAAAGAACTCTACAGAAGTCTGTCTGTCTGTCTGTCTGTCTGTCTGTCTGTCTGTCTGTCTGTCTGTCTGTCTGTCTGTCTGTCTGTCTGTCTGTCTGTCTGTCTGTCTGTCTGTCTGTCTGTCTGTCTGTCTGTCTGTCTGTCTGTCTGTCTGCCTTTCTGTCTGCCTGTCTGTCTGCCTGTCTGCCTGTCTGCCTGCCTGTCTGCCTGTCTGTCTGTCTGTCTGTCTGTCTGTCTGTCTGTCTGTCTGTCTGTCTGTCTGTCTGTCTGTCTGTCTGTCTGTCTGTCTGTCTGTCTGTCTGTCTGTCTGTCTGTCTGTCTCTCTCTCTCTGTCCCTCTCTCTCTATATCTATTTCAATCGAACTTTTGCTATCAATCCTAAGACCGCCCCCCCCCCATCCCTCCCCCCAAACCGCACTCTTCGCGTCGCCCATTCACACCAAACATATGCAATTCCAGTGATTAGAACGATGACATATTGCAGAAACGTGCGAAATGAATATTAAACAAGCTGCCAGTTCTAATCTGCCCGATGTCAGCATGCATACAATTTGGGCAGAATTTAAGCAATTTGAAATAAGTTTCATGTTCGGACAAAAATCGTCGTCACAATGGAAAGACGTAGGCGATATCCCATCCTCAGTCGATGAGTTTGATTCAATTCAGTTTTAACTTTTAGCTTTCTTTTCCTATGGGTATACCATCGATTCCTAAAAATCGTTAATGGTCCTAGGTTTAAAAAAAAATGAAAGGACCATTTTTCTCGCCTTCAGGCGTAATTGGTGTATGGGGATAGCCCTATATTTTATAGACCAAAGTGGTTGATGTAGACAACATTACATCGGCCGCCGTTACTTTCCAAGATTACACCTGCTACCCACTCAAGGCTGGGTCGACATGGGAGAATGTTATTTAACCCCAAAAAATGTCCTGTTCCGTCATGGCCTTAACCCACGACCTTCCAAACCGCAGGCGCGCATTGAGCTGCTAGACCACAGCTGACTCCCGATTCTTAAATTTATAATAAGTAATGAGTTTCTCTTTGTTCTTCAGCTTATGTCGATTAGATGAGGTTGCCACGCGATCTCATTTTCGCGGACGGGTCCTATTTTTGCTAGTGTAAATCTGAGCGCCCGCAAACAATTTTCACACTCATAGATTTGTCAGTAATTTTACAAACCAAGACAAAATTAACGCTGTGACTACAGTAAACGGCAATCTTCCGAATACCGGTACCACAATATTCACTGCGAAAAACATTCCTTTGAGAGCCTCAAGAGGTTATGTAGGAAAAACAACTAGGTCATCATCATCAGCTTCCACTTCTGCCGTTACTGCTCAATGGATAGCAATGTTTAGACGTTAAGCTAAGCGACGTGGGGAGGAGTAGTTTTCGATCCATTGTTCACATTACCCGTGCCATGCCTTATGGGTTCCAGGGCCCCATGTTTGAGAAAACAAATTGACCCACTGAAACCTAAAGAGCATGTTGTAAAAGGCGACTAATTAGGACTTTACTGTTTTCGAATGCTTTGGGGGAAAGGCGCAGATATCGCAGCCTAGCTGTAAACCACAACGTGCCAACCGCCTTTTTAAGCGCTAAAAAAGGAAATTATCACCCAGCGGGAAATCGAACACCGGTCACCCGCGTGATGCGCAGAATACTCACAACTGTACAACCGAAGACAGGGGAGTTGATTCCCATAAAATTATATAATAACGCTAAGCATAGTACGTAGTGTTCTTTTTCCATATTTTTAACTATTTGACCTCGCGAGGCCCTGAATGGGATTTTTTAAAACAGTGAATAAATTGGAGCCGGTATTGGGAACAGTGCTCAGTAAAACTTGAAGTAATCTTCACTCAGTTTCTGTTATCCGTCATCGTCTGAAAAAAAAAAAAAAAATTAGATAAAATGCGTGAGTATAACAAACAGACATGCTTTAAAACTGTGACTGGATTACTTTGAAACCCTACTGTGTAAATCTGGAAGTGACTGCACTATATGATAAACTATTGTTATCAAAGTGCATCGAATGGTTTGAAATGCAACACAAACCCTACTTATGCGTAAGATACGGAACATGGCCGCATAGAAAGCTCCAGCCTCAAATACACGGAAGTCCCTAAGTGGGTTCTGGGGTTCTGTTATAGGGAAAACAAGAATAGACCCAATGCCTACCCAAAGCTTGTCGTAAGAGTCGACTAACTGAGAACATCCTTCAAAGTCGAAGTGCAGGAATCAACAGTCTGCATACAAATTAGTAATATCTGTCAAACGGATGCTCACGCAACACTCAAGTTCTGGAACAGCATTGCAGTCCAGAAATGGACGAACAACCAGAACTTTCCGCCAGAGTTTACAGCTGGTGAGCGTGAAGAAGAAGAAGAAGAAATGCAAAGAAGGACTTGACAGATTATTTCAAAGTAACGTGGATTACAATACATTTATGTACACTACTAGTCTTATATTGAAATTTATATTGATCATTTGTAAAATTAAATGCAATGTATAAGTATAATTCACTTAAGACAGATTTTATTTTCATGTTGATCCCAAGCTTGCAGTAAAATCACGTTACTGTATTTGGAGATTTCTGTTATCCGTCTATTCGATCATCACTCACAGTACTGATCCAGACGGTAACGGTTAATCGAAGTTGCACTGTATAATTAAAACAGTAGCATTAATGAAAGACACTGATATCGTACATCACTCATTTTGCGCCGTTTGGTCTATAAAAATATAGGTCTAGCCCTATGTGCCCTATACGCATATAGGCGTGGAAAAAGGTCCTTTACTTTTTTTAAAAACTTTGATATCGTAAAGAAGGTACATATCTTCTTTGCTATTCCAGCACAAGTTTTTCGGTAGACAAACTGTTTTCTCTAATCCATACCGAAAGACAGTGATTCTCAAACTGTGCCGGGGAGCCGCGACCTCTTTATAGCGACGCCGAGAAATATTCGAAGATACACGAGTTTTTAAAAAAAAAATCTCTCATATACGAATAGTCATACTTTTACTTAGGTTAGGGCACCGTGGAAAAAAAAAATTTAATTCGAAAAAGGAGCCGCGACTAAGAAAAGTTTGGGACACATTGCCCTAAGTCCTTGTTTAAGATGTGTGGATTCAGTCAAGTCAATTTTATTTGTAAAATGTGATTTATGACATTTCACACGAAGGCACTTTTATGATCATTTGTTGCAAAGGAAAGGAAAAAACAAGCAGGTCATCTGAAAAATATACATGGAACACGATTTAAATAGGATTTCATGTTAAGAGAAGTTTCCTCATTTCGGAAAATGAAAATATGGCAGCCATAGGTTCAGGAATTATAAAAGCCGTTGCATAGCTCCGATATACATACAGTGATCGATTCAGCTGCAGACGATTAGGCAGAAAACCGCTTTGCTTTGATTTCGACAACGGCATCTTTTTCTTTATCTGCATTCATCCGAAGACAAAAACGAGTTGTGCCCGTTTACAACTTGGGTGCGATATATGTGCTTCTCACCCAACACATCCGACTTCTGCAAACATTATTGTCCGGGTTAGCTTTCCTGGCGACAATGGCATGAGAGTCGACCGTCCAGAGCAATGGTAAATTACTGAAGGTGAAAACTACGTAGTAAAACCACAAACGGCCAACATATGATGGGGTTAGTAGGCCACGTCCTGTATTTTTTCACATGCACTGGGAAACAACATCATCTCTATGGTAGTGGTGAAGCTTGATCATTTCACACGTGTAAGCGTTAACATGTAAGGATTGCACTAGATAAGGTATTGTGTGATTTCCATTTCCTTCCTCGGTGATTTGCTGTTGAGTGTATGCTTGCGCAGCTAGCATGGTAGTACTGGTAACTGGTAGGTCTCACTTGTTACAGTTTCTGCATGAGTGGCGTAGGCATGCAGCGATCGTTCTGCTCGCAATGTCTGAAACGTACATCGCGCGACGTATTGGTCATCATCATCATAAACCACTTCTGCCGTTAAGTGTCGTGGGGAGGAATAATTGGCGATACAGTGCACGTTGGCTGCCACTGGTTATTGTCATGCCGTGAAGGCGTAGAGTGTCTTTAATGTTGTCGATTCATTTTTCCGCGGCCGGCCTCTTGCTTTTGTAGTTGATCTTCTGAGATTTAGTGCTTGTGATGGTATTTGATCTTGCTGCATTCTAACGAGATGGCCAAACCACTTGATCTGCTGTTTCTCGATGAATCTAGTACAAGGTGTCGTTCCCACAATTTGCCTGATAGTTTCATTATCTCGTAAGGTTAGGTTGGCTGCTTTTCTCAGGCACCTTATCTCGCAGATGGTGATTTTGCGTATATGGGCTTTAGATAGTGTCCATGTTTGGCACTGGTAGCTTAATGTTGGAATGAATATGCTATTAATAATCTGTCTCTTTGCACTCATAGTTATGCTTGGATGTCTTAATAATGGTGACAATTGGTATATAAGTGCATTTGCTTTCTGACACCTGGTTTCTAATTCTCTGTCAATTCCACCATCTTCTGTGATCATACTTCCTAGATATTTAAACTCCTTAACTTGATTCAGGGCAGAACCATTCAGCTGTATGTGTAGTGGGGCAGGGGTTCTACTAACTTGCATTGTTTCGGTTTTTGTTTACATTGATCTTCATGTTGTATTTACTACATGCTGAGTTTAACCTGTTAATGTGGTCTTGCAGTCTATGTGACGAATTTGTAATAAATAATAAACAGAAATAATGAATAGAAAATAATAACGTTAAACAAGATTAAGGCGAGATTACCGACCTTACATGCACACCCAACCATTGCTCAATGGCCAAAGAAAAAAAAAAAGGGGGGGGGGGAGGGTGTGATAACCTGAGGATAGCTAGTATACAAACTTCCTTTAATAATATTTGTTTACACACACACACACACACACACACACACACATATATATATATATATATATATATATATATATATATATATATATATATATATATATATATATATATATATATATATCATATTCCATATATACTTTTATATATATATATATATATATATATATATATATATATATATATATATATATATATATATATACACACACACACACCTTATATCGTTTCACTTTTCTATTATATATATTTATATATACATCTGCCATTCAGCACAGCAGTGTCACGAAACGACCTCAGTGGTTTCAGAAGTTAGTATTTGTAATAATTTCTTCTGGTTATAAAGAGACAGAGAATTATTTTTACTATGCCCTTCACCCAAATATTATTAAAACCACATGGATTTAATTGTTACCAGTCCTTCGCCCAGACAAAGCAACTGAGCTTGGTTTAATATTACATAACACTACGTAATACAGCCGGCGGGTCTACCTGAGAAAGTTCAGACTAGTAGATGAAATGTTTGACTATTAAGCCAGTGTCATCAAATTATCTCCTGACCACACTCTGTAAGGGCGAACAATGAGGAACTAATTATCACACCTGAGATTATCTCCCATAGGCCGAACCTTAGTGTCATAAATGTTACATAACACATACTGAGTGGAGCCTTTTGAACAGAGCAGATCAGGAGAATTAAGTGGACTTGTAGACCTGACGGCGTCCTCTCGACAGTTTTTACACCTGCAAGTTAAATTAGCTCGTGACCAGATGTTTGCCAATTAAGAATGGTTGGTCTCACTGAAGGCCGTTCACTTTGAGTGACAGGCCCATTGGTAGCTATTTTGATCTACAAGATACTTCTGGGACGTGGCTTAGACCTTCTTCAGTAGAACCTAAAAAGGGAAGGAGTTTAAATTAGACAATAAATTGATACTTATATTACTAGCTTCAGAAATTTACCTCATAGTGCCGCCAGCAAGCCACAAACTCAGACCTAAAGTGTAGACAGTATTTCTAGTTAGTTGAGTCTTGAGTCTTGTTTGGAATTGCTGGAACGTTTCCAGGTATGAGTGTATTTTATTTTTAATCTTTTATTCATAGGTTAGGAGCTAGCTCAGTCTATTATTCCTTCCTATTTAACATTCTGTTTGAAATAGTTCTTTGTGAGTATTCAGTTATCTCAGTTAGGAAACTGCTAAACTATTCCTATTTCTTGTATGTTTGTGTCAAATGTTTTTTTAGTGTATGTTTTCATGTGTATGAAATGTGATATGAACAATGACATTTGCTATAATGAAATGTAATTATATTGTTTCAATTACCAACCCAAAACATGTGCTTGGACTGTGGGAAAATCACGCCCATAAATGCAGCCATGTGGTTGCATTTTAATAGCTCACCATGTGCTCACTGGAAAGACAATATTCCAGACAACATGCACACATAAAATGGTTGGAGTTTTCAGCACATAACCTGCTCCACGTGTTCATGTAAAAACAATGTTTGGAAGTCTGAGTGAAGACGGCCAGCAGACTTAGGAAGTCAACTATCATGACAGTACATGAGAGGAAAGGCAGGATATGTGACGTCCATGTAAGACATAAGACCTTCAGACTAGACTGGAGAGAATGTGGAAGACTGAGGAGGAGAGATGTTATGTATATATAAAGTGTATTAATATATGCATTTTTAGTGTAAGTATAGATACTACACATATGTGTTTGTGTATGGATACTACACATATGTGTTTGTTTCACAGCTCCTGTCGGGGTGAAGACGTCTGCTCTGACAGATGGTCGCATGTACGAACCAAAGTTATTGGAGATCGGCAAGCTGGAAAACAGGTAGAGAATAAGCTGAAACAGGCGGAGAACAGGCGGGGAAGAAGCTGGAAGAGGTGGAAGAGCTTTACAGTGCCTCACGGCTGTCAGAGGTTCTATGAAAAATAAGTTATGTTCACACATTGTTCGTACTTTATCACCCTCATCTAATCCCAGGTGTTATTTTCTCGCTAAAGCATATCATAACTATCATAACATTAGCCAGTCACTGTGTGTGTAAACACAACAAACTGGGAATTGCATGTAACTGATTGTTAGTAAATGAAGCTGTATGTCAAGTTTTACACTACATCGTTTGTTAAATTCCAAACGTATTCAGTCTTACCTGTTAAACTAATCTGATAGATAAAATTACATTTGGTGGGGGCTCAGATAATAATAATAATAATTCCGTAATTATTAATACCAGGAGAAGGTGGGACGGGAGGGGTAATTTCCCTTGTCTAATAATTCATTCAGTATAATGATGTAGACATCTAAAACCCCTTTCCTTCTCTTGTGGGTACCAAGTGCAGCTAATGTTAAAGTAATTAACCACCCAGTATGACTGTTTTCTTGGATATCCAGGACTTTGAGAGCAACATAGCTCGGATATTAGTACAGTTAATCTGGTGGAGGGGATGTGTTGAGAGGAAAATCTCTACTCAACACATAAATCATTAAACCCACAACCCGTTACGTCACAAGCAGTCCCGCTCACATATTGTTTTGGACACAACCCTCTCACATATTGTTTTGAACATCACCCTCTCACAAATTGTTTTGGACACCACCCTCTCACATATTGTTTTGGACACCATCCTCTCACATATTGTTTTGGACACCACCCTGTTACATAATGTTTTGGACACCACCCTCTCACAATTGTTTTGGACATAACCCTCTCACATATTGTTTTGGACACCACCCTCTCACATATTGTTTTGGACACCACCCTTTCACATATTGTTTTGGACACCACCCTCTCACATATTGTTTTGGACATCACCCTTTCACATGTTGTTTTGGACATAACCCTCTCAAATATTGTTTTGGACACCACCCTTTCACATATTGTTTTGGACACCACCCTCTCACATATTGTTTTGGACACCACCCTCTCACATATTGTTTTGGACACAACCCTCTCACATATTGTTTTGGACACCACCCTCTCACATATTGTTTTGGACACCACCCTCTCACATATTGTTTTGGACACAACCCTCTCACATATTGTTTTGGACACCACCCTCTCACATATTGTTTTGGACATCACTCTGATCAATTCCGTGTCTTTAGGGACTCAACGGTGACCTACCATTTGCACTCAAGATGGTCTTGAAGCGTGTGGCTCGCTGGGCACTTATGTACGTTAAGTGATTCGCTTAAATGAACATTTCATTCTTGTGAGTGGTTTTCGTACTGGGTCGCAGAACACTGGTTAGCCGAGGAGCCCATAATGCTGCATATATTAACTAAAATGGAACCACAAAAAGTCTTCTCTGGGACTTTCCGTTCAATGTCTACCTTTGAGATGACACACAGTCAACTAGCAGATCATAAACCAGGCATGGGCTGTTGTCACACAGACTTCCACTGGTTGTATCCACCCCATAACAACATGTCGACCAGAGACCCAGAGAAAACATTAATCAAGAAAGTTTGCTAAAACTGTCGCAGTTAATTGTATTAGGTCTGACATTCTGGCTCTAGATCCGCCAGTGTAATCTACTTTTCCTTGAATTAGGCGAGATACACCGGACGCGTCCTTCTGGTAATCGTTTCAAGCTGTGGGGTGGATAGGGACGGCAGCAGTGTTGGTCCTAGGATAATCAACGTTTGTGAAGGGTTGCATTCTACGTCAGCGCTACAAGACCCACATGGGTAAAGGGGAATTGAATCACTGCCACTTAACCATCAAGTTGAAAGAAAGACGACTTATTAAGACTGGGCTAAAATCATAACATTTCACAAGCAAGTTAAGATATCACAATCTTACTTCGCAAACTAGCTTAAAAACCACAATATAACGTGGCAGCCAACCTTTCAATGGCGTTCGCAAAAGAAGACGAAGAAGAAGAAAAAGACGACGAAGAAGTCGACGAAGAAGACGACGAAGAAGACGAAGAAGAAGAAGAAGAAGAAGAAGAAGAAGAAGAAGAAGAAGAAGAAGAAGAAGAAGAAGAAGAAGAAGAAGAAGAAGAAGAAGAAGAAGAAGAAGAAGAAGAAGTAGAAGAAGAAGAAGAAGAAGAAGAAGAAGAAGAAGAAGAAGAAGAAAAGAAGAAGAAGAAGAAGAAGAAGAAGAAGAAGAAGAAGAAGAAGAAGAAGAAGAAGAAGAAGAAGAAGAAGAAGTAGAAGAAGAAGAAGAAGAAGAAGAAGAAGAAGAAGAAGAAGAAGAAGAAAAAGAAGAAGAAGAAGAAGAAGAAGAAGAAGAAGAAGAAGAAGAAGAAGAAGAAGAAGAAGAAGAAGAAGAAGAAGAGAAAAGACGAGGGGGAAGAAGAAGAAAAACAAGAACAAGAAGAAAGAAAAGGAAGAAGTATCTGCGACCATCTTCTAACCGGTAAAGTGGGGAACTGCATTAGACAACCTGAAATGGGCACCACAATTTCCTTGTTTCGCGCACAGTTCCGGAGAGACAGATGGACATGTCCTAAAATTTTGACTTTACAATAAAAATAAAAAATAAAAAGTTAGACCCAAAGTTGCAAATTTTTACTGCTAGAAAACAAAGCAATCTACAGAGAGCTGCAGAAAAGAACGAGCGGGACACTTGATGTAGAGAATCCAAGCGCAATCCATAATTTTCTTCACTCTGAATTTCCGGTGACGTCAGCACACCGGAAGCCATATTCTTGGGGGCTGGACGATCAGCTGTTATGCAGAGCTGAGAAAATTTACATTTATGTAGATCCTGGAATAACTAAGTGGCTTTCATGGACACTGAAAGCTTTCCCAGTTTTAAGTGTCCTACATTTTGACAGCCAGTGTACTTCTTTCGCCATCTGTTGTTATCGCAGATTTTCAGGCGTTACATAATCCGGTTTTGTTTATATATATATATATCCGTAATATATATATATATATATATATATATATATATATATATATATATATATATATATATATATATGAAATATCTGTATCTATTGGCTGAATATCACTCAGGAATTTACGTTTCCCAGACGATATTGATCTTATGGCTAGTTCCAAAGCAAAACAAGAACACCACACAAATAGAAACAGTTAATGGTAAATATGCCATGGAAACTAATGGCCATAAAAGTAGGATAGTGGTTAATAGCCACACAAACTAACCACCTAGTAACATACAGATAAAAGGGAAAACAACTAGAAGAAGTTGACACTTTTAAATAGCTCGGCTGCCACACATATAACGATGGCAGGTGTATGATAGAGAACTGTACAAGAAAAATAGAGAATCAGGCGCAGCAGAACGTTTTTCTTCGAAGTTATTTTTGCTTTCTACAGCGCTTTGCTAATGCAGTTTCCACATGAGGACGGAAGTCTACAGTTTCTCTGCCTGAGCTACTGAGTTCAGTGCTTAATGCAGCCATATGAGCTGTGTTTTTCAATTGGAATGCCTTTTATCTGTGTAGCGGCTGTGTCGTGGTGTTCATAATGGCCGGTAGCCGGTTTACGTGTAAGCTAGTGAATATCTTTTATTTAAAAAATCTACGTGTGTGAGTAGCCAGCTTTTCGTGCCAGACTACTTTCATCCACTATAAAGTGCGTTTCTGGTGGTGACTATTGGCTTTGGCGCCTCTAGCACTTGTCATATGCATTTACTGCTTGCGCATTTTTATTGACTGTGCCGGGAGAATTGTTTGTTTACCAGTTTTTCAAATGAGACAGTGAGGGATATTTCGTTTGATTTTTACTGGCGCAGGAACGGAACAAAAATGGGGTGACCATACTGGAGTGAAGTTTAAATCTTGACAACGACTAAGACTAAGACATCTTCTTATACACACGTTGAATGTTGAATGTTGAATTAAGAATAGACATCACAGCACTCGGGACACTCCCATAAGCGCTCCGTCCCCATCTTCAGCAGCAAGCAAAGAGTTAAAATTCCAAGGGTAACAGTCTGATTGTATATCCGTCTCGCCCCGCCCCCGAGTGTCGAGCGTCAGCCAGATCCCCTTGTAACTCCTCGCAGTGCCATTCTCCTCAGACAGTAATGATCTATCTGTTCTTCGGCACTGTTCACTCGTTCCCAAAGGGCCCTCACAACATCTAGCTTTTCATATATTAGTTCACGACCAAGTGGTGCAGGTGCCTTCTGGCCAGAGTGGTAAGACGTCGTGAGCTAGCTTAGTAGTGTAAACAAGATTCGGATGGCTAAGAGTTACTTTCAAGGGGACTATTGGCGGATGGGGAAGGGGAGGGTGTAAGATGGGGGGTGGTAGTCGAATATGAGGTAGCAAAAGACAAATTTGATAAATGGCAAACATCAAGAAATGGGACAGTTCTAAATTACTATACATATGTTTAACAAGCGGAAGACAAAGATGGCGGTTGTTGTGTGTTAGTGCTTCCATCGATACACCTCCACGGCCCTAACGAATCAAGGTTTTTTTAATGTTACTGGAATCACCGTCCATGGCTATAGCGACGGGGACTAGCAAGATCAGCTTGCGTTAAGGACATTTATCCATAATTGCAGCATTTGATTTCAGGACGCTTGTTGTCATCGTACATATTTAACGTATTTCTTTTTATACGCCCAGCTTATAAGCTGAATATAATAATCTTCTCCTTTATTCTCTTCCTTATTCTCAGCAACATATCGTCCATGCGTGTTTAGACGTAATCTATACCATGAATCACTCAGAGCTAAATGCCGAGAGATCTTACGGACTAAATTTGGAGTTAAAAATTTACCTAAAATATTTCAATACCCCCGCCGGTGCTACAGAGCTCGTACACTGCGATGAGATTCTTTAGACTCCGTTGGAAGTAGAACGGAGCACTTGTGAGTTACTATTCTTGTGCCATGATGTTGATCCGTTGTTCAAACCATCAAATCATCAAACCATCCTCTAGCGCATCACCTGTTCTCTTGTGAATCACCTGTCTTCTAGTGAATTATCTGTCCTTTAGTGAATCACCTGTCTTCTAATGCATCACCTGTCTTCTAGTGCATCACCTGTCCTCTAGTGCATCAAATGTCCTCTAGTGCATCACCTTCATTCCAGTGCATCACTTGTCCTGTAGTGCATCATCTGTCCTCTAGTGCACCACCTGTCCTCTAGTGCACCACCTGTCCTGTAGTGCATCACCTGTCCTGTAGTGCATCTCCTGTCCTCTAGTGCATCACCTGTCCTCTAGTGCATCACCTGTCCTCTAGTGCATCACCTGTCCTCTAGTGCATCACCTGTCCTCTCGTGCATCACCTGTCCTCTCGTGCATCACCTGTCCTTTAGTGCATCACCTGTACTCTAGTGCATCACCTGTACTCTAGTGCATCACCTGTACTCTAGTGCATCAACAGTACTCTAGTGAACCACCTGACCTCTAGTGAACCACCTGACCTCTAGTTGAACCAACCTGTCCTATTACATACATACATACATACCCTACATACATACATAATCCATAACATTACATATCATCCATACATACATACATAGCATAGCATACATACGATACACTACATACATACAGACACCTACATTACATACATACTACATCCATACATACATACATACATACAATACATACATACATACATACATACATACATACATACAATACATACATACATACATACATACATACATACATACATACATTACATACATCTCATACATACATACATGACATACATTACATAAACATACATACATACATACATACGCATAACCATACATACATACACCATACATACATACATGCATACATACATACCATACATACCAAATACATACATACATAACCATACATCATACATACATACATCATACATACATACATACATACATACATACATTACATACATACATACATACATACATACATACATACATACATACATACATACATACCACATACATACATACATACATACATACATACATACATCCATACATACATACATACATACATACATACATACATACATACATACATACATACATACATACATACATACATACATACATACAATACATACATACATACATACATACATACATACATACATACATTACATACATACATACATACATACATACATACAACATACATACATACATACATACATACTACATACATACACATACATACATACCGCATACATACATACATACGATACATACATACATTACATACATACATACTACATACATACAATACATACATACATACAATACCATACATACATACATACATACATACATACATACATACATACATACATGCATACATACATACAATACATACATACATACATACTACGATACATACGATAGCATACATACCATACATACATAACATTCATCCATACATACATACTTATACATACTACATACATACATACATACATACCCTACCCTACCATACAAACATACTACATACAAAACATACATACATACATACCTACATACAATCATACATACCTACACTTATATCAGTATATACAATAATACAACAGGACATCCTTATAAATACATTACATCAAATCATAGCATACAACACATACAGTACTACTAAATACATACATACTACATACATTACATACATACATACATACATACATACATACTACATACATACATACATAACATACATACCTACATACATACTACTTACCATACATACATACATACATACATACATACATACTACATACCATACATAAAATACATATACATCATCATACATTACAAAATCTGTCCTATTGTGAAAAATTGGTCCTAATGAACTACCGTTCTAGTTTAAAAACCTGTCCTCTAGTGCATATGTCCCCCTAGTAATCACCCAGTGCTCACCCCGTCCTCTTGTGAACTACCCTGTCCCCTAGGAATTTACCCCTGTCCTCTAGGAACCACCTGTCCCTTTTGCATACGTCCTCTAGTGAAAACCTGTCCTTTCCCGGGAAAAACCTTTTTCCCTAGGCATCACTTTCCTCTTTTGTGAACCACCTGTCCTTTGTGAAACCCGTCCCTTTTTTGGGATACCTTTTCCTCTATGAACCACCCTTAGTGGAAACCCCTGTTTTCCCCTAGGAAAAAACTGTCCTTAGTGAAACACCTGTCCCCTTTTGGGAAACACCTGTCCTTAGTGAAACACCGTCTTTTTGTGAACCACCCGTCCTTTTTTGAATACCTGGGCCCTAGTGAACAATTTTTCTCTAAGAATCAAATCTGGGATACATTTTCCTTTTCGATGCATTTTTTTTGTTGTCAAGTAAAAAACCCCAGCGGGAATATTTTAAATTTTAAAATTTGGGTTTTTTTTTCCCTCCCCTTAATGACCCTCTATTCGACTTTCATGTTTTTTAATTCCAAATGAACAATTTAAAATTTTTTTACAAAACAACGTCTCCCTTTCTCCCCCCCCCCCCCCCCCCAGTTTGGGCCCTTTGCTCTTACATTCAAATCCCCCTTT
>CAJHNH020002742.1:0-2500 GCA_905116865.2 Candidula unifasciata
AGTATTCTCGGCAATGCGCTCTCCAGGCTGACCCCATGGCCCTGCTGCGACTGTTGGGCTGCTTTCTGGACCCGGAACCTCGTTTTCGTTGTCCCTCACCGTTTTGTATCACCATGTCTCGGCGCTCTTTGCTGAGGCCTTTGACCACCAATTGACCTTCCGTGCCCTAGGCCTCGACGGTCGGTTTGTGTGTAACCCATTACCTCCTTCAATTTTAGTGCGTTCTGAGCAGATTCAATCGCATCGAGGACTCTCCACTTCTGACCAGTCTTTAGAGCGGGCTGGACAGCGATGACATTTGGGTCTGAGGACTCACGCAAAAGCATGGCGAGCCTAACTTTGCCGACTTTACTAATATGTACCAACTGTTGTTTGTCCTCTCCGATCGCACCTCTCAATTTGTTTTTGTTTTATGCGCTGTAATTTTCATTTCTTGCCTGTTAGTGAGGAGGTTTACTCGTGGTGTATCCATTTTTATCTTGCGCTTGTTACACATAATGTATTATCATTTTTTTTTAAACACAAAGAAAGAAAGAAAGAAAGAAAAAAACGCGAAAAAAAAAACGCAGTTCTAAATAACCTTTAAAGACAAGCAATCATTTACTAAAAACAAAAAACAAAAGAACAAGACATGACAGTAAGAAAAGCATATAAATCAATGTTTTCTTAAACGAAATGCTGAATGAAAGTTCGCATGCTGTGACTGTTCTATCCCTAAACATTGTTTTCACAAACTAATACATAAAGAACAGATAAAAACGATTATTGAATGTGCACGTAAAAGAAATTCCTGGATAAAGATAAAGAATGAAAAAGCACAACTTTAGCCATACCTGTATTTTTACGGAAGACGCAATCAAGTGAAACTGCTTGATTTCATCATGTTGGGTCCACACAACACACAGCATAAAAAAATACTCAAATGGAAGCACGACTCTCTTTATAATCTTTTTTTTTTTTTTTTTTTGCTTTTTAATATAATTTTTTTTTTTTAAACAGATGTGTAGCTGTTTCGTTTTCAAAATTATACACTTTGTTTTAGAATCATTTATAAACCATTTAGGTCGGAGTCTGCAAGCTGACTAAGAATTTTTACCAGCTGTAGTTGATTTTAGAATTTACCCGATTTGAGCTCTTAAAACAACGGCTGTTTGGAGAAATCTATCCTAGAAAAGAGATGTTTGGTGTTCAAAGATGGCTAGATATGTGGATAGACAGACAGAAAGACGACTAAACAGGAGATGGATGGACCGAAGTGTGAATGAATGGATAAAAAGAATATTGGATGTACGTATAGAAAAGTAAACATAAGGCACGTGGAAAGGTTCCTAATCATGACAGGTAGAATGTAGTTTTACTTCGCCTTCAACTTGAATAAAAATAAAGTACATGACCATTTACAAATGCTCGCATGAAGGTCTCTTGTTCGAATCCTCTTGGAGGATAAAGGATAGTAAATTTCTAAGGACATCCTCTAAAGAATTAGACGTTCGCGGAAGATGGCTGGGATGGTTTTGTAGCGATTTAAAGATACAAGCTAGCAGGACAGGAATGATACAGGTGTTGAGATGGATTCATGGGAACGTGATGTCACAGATCGCATTACATGAGAGTAGACATTTTGAAGGAAATAGGGATAATGGAGAAACTGGCTGCACACATGTAAAGTCGTGAGCTTCTGAGAAGCAACATGTCGAATATATGTGACGGCAAAAATGGTTCTAAATCACATGCAGTTAGTGTAGAAGGTTTAACTTAACGCCAGCAGGTCTTCTTTGTTACAGTCATCATCTTGAACATGCCTCTGACTAGCATAGCGAAACGATATCGTCTGTTACGACAGAAAGGTAAAGTAAGTAAAGGGCAGTTTTTTCACTCCCTAATGCATATTAGGCATAAAGGAGTAGGTCTCTATTTTGTAGACAAATTGAAATTTGGTTGGTGACACCGGGCGCTTTTGAATTACAGGACTTCTCCTAATATCAATGTAAGATTGGGTCTACCTAGAAGCCAAGGTCGTTTTTAGAAAAGTCCTCTTTCATAAGGACCTGAACCCATGACTATCGTTTACGCAGACGAGTGTCTAGCCTCTACATCACGGCAGCTCTTAAAGACTAAAAGTTGCTATCAAAAATGTATATTTCATGGTTTTCACTAGCGTACGTTAATAATACATTCCATGCCCTGACATTATAAATTCTAGTCACCCACAGACTAAACAAAATGCATTACTTATGGAATGTAATGTCCTAACCCCTTCAAACTGACTCCACAGACATACACAGACATATACATTGGTATGTCCAATATGCAATGAGGGCAAATATGATAACATAGCAAATAGAGATACACAAATATGAATATACACAGTCACACGCGCGCCCATACACACACGTACACACACATGCCTGCATTGCGTAAACATGTCAGACTTGCCAGATGCATTCTTGTAAATATTCTCTAAAACAAAGATAAAATAGTTTTTTTTTTCAATTTGTTC
>CAJHNH020002742.1:7500-60000 GCA_905116865.2 Candidula unifasciata
AGAAAGCAAGTGCACTTATATACCAATTGCCACCATTATTAAGACATCCAAGCATAACTATGAGTGCAAAAGAGACAGATAATTAATAGCATTTTCATTCCAACATTAAGCTACCAGTGGACATGGACACTATCTAAAGCCCATATACGCAAAATTACCGCCTGCGAGATGAGGTGCCTGAGAAAAGCAGCCAACCAAACCATACGAGATCGAGTGAATAATGAAACTATCAGGCAAATTGTGGGAACGACACCTTGTACTAGATTCATCGAGAAACAGCAGATCAAGTGGTTTGGCCATCTTGTTAGAATGCCGCAAGATCAAATACCATCACAAGCACTACATCTTAGAAGATCAGCTACAAGAGCAAGAGGTCGGCCGCGGAAAACTTGGATCGACAACATTAAAGACACTCTGCGCCTTCACGGCATGACAATAGCCAGTGGCAGCCAATGTGCACTGGATCGCAAATTATTCCTCCCTACGCCACTTAACGGCAAAAGTGGTTTACTATGATGAGGATGAGTATTCGGAAGAACAGCTATTACAGAAAGCAGAAGTGGAAGATGCCATAAACCGTTTGAATAGATGTGAATCTCTTGGGCCAGATAAATTAATGATTGAACATTTTTAAGCTGCTGGTTGACTGGTTTAAATTTTAATGATATTTATAACAGTGGACACGTATTTGATGACCTTTTGAGATCAATTTTCATACCCTTACCCGAAATACCTGATACACTGGAATGTGAGGAACATCAAACAGTTAGTTTAATGAGTCATGGAACTAAAATAAAAATGAGAATTATAAAAAGAATAAGCTACAAAATGAAACCAGAAACTGAAAAAGAGCATTATGGTTTTGTTGAAGGTAAGGGAACAAACAAAGCCATATTTAACTTGAGAACACTTTCAGAAACAATGATTGAAATAAACAGAGATCTGTACTTGTGCTTTATTGATTACAGCAAAAAAAAAAAAAACTGATAAAGTGAAACGTGAAGAAATTATTAGAATCTTGGAAACCTTAAACACGGATGGTAAAGATCTGGGAATAATAAAAAACATATACTGGCAACAAGAAGCAGCCCTACGGATTGAAAACCAAGCTGGAACTTTTCAAAACATTAAACAAGGCGCAGACAGGGATGTGTACTGTCACTCTATTTATTCAATTTGTCTTGTGAAATAATAATTAGATCCATACATGGTATGCCAGAAATATCGATTGGTGGGCATATTGTTAACAATTTGCCATACGCTGACAATATAGTTTTGATCGCTGAATATGAAACACAACTGCAAAAAATAATGGATATAATTGTAACGGAAAGTGAAAACAATGGTCTTAGCTTAACAACAGAAAAACAGAAGTTATGGTAATTTTATAGAAAACTGATTTTAAAAATGTAACATCTTAGTAAATGGAACAAACCTTAAGAAGGGATAGGGTTAAAACTATTACGAAGCGTCTGTTCTGTATTAGTGTCAGTAATACATTACTCGTCCTAAATATTTATATAGTATTTATAAACAGTTCACTTCTCCATTCGATAAGTGTGCATTACCAGTAAACTTACTTTTGAGAAACTAAAATACTGTTTCCTTGATTTCCTATGTGGTTTGTGGCACCCCTTCGTGACTGCAGTTTCCGATTGTTTTGACACTTGAGTTCTCTGCTTGCTCAAGTGCAGCTTTGTACCTGTATTCCGTCTAACACTGAGTATTATGTGCTGTGCCGTAGTTTGTGTCTTACATAACCTCTGCAACTTTCCTTTATCCAGTTCAGTAGACAGTATTGTCACTCAGTATCAACTGTTGTCAGCTTCTCGTACAACTACCACTGATTCTAGTACATTTTATACTGCTATCACATTCACAATAACAAAACAAAAAACAACAACAACAACAACTACTACTACTACCACTACTACTACTACTACTACTACTACTACTACTACTACTACTACTACTACTACTACTACTACTACTACTACTTACTGCTGCTGCTGCTGCTGCTGCTGTTGCTACTACTACTACTACTACTACTACTACTACTACTACTACTACTACTACTACTACTACTACTACTACTACTACTACTACTACTACTGTTATTATTATTGTTATTACTGCTGTTGCTGCTTCCACATGCTATTACTTCTATGTTGGTACACTGGCTAAGGAACAAACACAAACAAAAAAAACTGCAAATTACTGCCTTTATATACAACTTTTGCGGTGTAAGCGGAGGGAGGGGACATGGACACTATAATATGGTTCATTACTTCTACTACTTTTTTTTTTTTAGCTAAAACTCAACGTGCGTGAACTAAAGTATATATATATCATGAGTTGGGAAAAGCTGAAGTAACAGCTTTCTGGTACTCAAAGGGTTACAGAATTAAACCGAAGACATTTAAGCTAGCATGCACACCCCTAACCACTGCTCCACCGTTGCACTCATTTTCGAATTAGCAGACAAATGTTTGTATAAAATATTCAACATATCTGACGATGTGAAGAATGCTTTTAGAAGTGTAGAATATTGAAACCTGGCACACATATTGTCCCCCGTGTGCGTGTGAGTGCGCCTGCATGTGTGTTTGTGTGTGTGTGTGTGTAAGCGACGTAAGCATGCATGTGTATGTGAGTGTATGTGTGTGGCGTGGGCGTGTGTTGCTGCACGTCCGTGTTTGTGTGAATATGAGTATGAGAGTGAGTGTGTGTCTGTGCCTGCGATCGTGCGTGCGTGTGTGAGTGTGTGCGTATGTGTTCGTGCACATGTATGCGTGTATGTGTGTATGTGTCTTTTGAACTTCTGATTTTATTTTAGCAGGCAACATTGTTCTGTAAGCTTGATTTCTCACGCACCTGATACAATCATTTTTACATAAGCCTGACTGGATTCTGCCCAAGCGATTTTTCTGACACTAAGATCTTAACCTCAAGCAAAGCCTAAATTCTGGCTATCCTATGATTTCTTTATTACGTTAATCACCCTGAACGAGCACTATTCTCCAATACCGTATATCCGATGGGTTTTAGGGATGTAACAATTTTAAGCAGAACGGCTGGCTATCTAGACAGAATGTCGGGCCCACAAGCCGAGACCCTGGTTCGAAGACTCGATTAGATTATGCATAATTTCGCAAAATGTAAACATTTCTTATTGCTGTGGCACACTGTCTGTGTTACATGGCCAAACAATTTCATATGGCGTCTTCTAAGGAAATCAGAGCGACCCCTACTTCCCATTTTCCTTCTGATTTCATCCGTCCTGATCTTACCTTCTGTGTTTATATTAAGAGCCATTCGTAGAAATCTCCTTTCAGTTGTAATGTTTCTTTTCACTTTTTTTTTCTGTCATTGTGCAGGTCTGGCATTGGTAGCAAAGAGCTGGCAAGAAGATTGTTTCATAGAATATTTCGTGGTGACCTCACTAGAGATTCCACCCTAAATCCCGAGGATAATGACCCCTGGCACCTCACTGCCTAAAAAAATGAATTACAGTTTTTCCTAGCGATTTACCGAACATCTTGTCGTTACTAAAATATAGAAAATCATCAAACGATTCCACAGGTTTACTTCATATTAAAGAAGCTAATTCACAATGTAAGTTTGCGCAAGCAGACACAGTTAGCTAAGCATGTTTTTAATGGTTTGGCATATTTCAACTCACAATTCTCCAGGGAAACTAATGGATGCTCACTCTCCCTTTTAAAAGAATGAGGGTTATGCATATTACCTGTCCCCGTAGTATATCTGCTTGTGATATTAACCTAATTCAACTTCATACTGAATGGATTTTTAAATTGCGTAAGCTTTCTACCTAATGCGTTATCTGTCGTGGCATCGTGATGCATTTTCTCATTGGTTATTTTCTGTGGTCAATTTAGCAAAGATGCGTTAACTCTTATCGAAAGTGTGGTCGTAAGGTTCAATAATGAACCCATCAACTCGCAATAACATTAATGCACACAAACTGGGAATTAACAGCGGATGTAGTCTAATAATGAATGTGAACGCATCAACATTAGCAACGGTTAATAATTAAATCAAAACTTTTTGTAGACTGAAAAAAATAGTCTAGGAAAAAAAATGGACGAGGAAGAAAACGAAGATTAAAATGAGAGGACAACAAAGAAAAAAAATACAAAGAGACAAACAGACAAACAGAAAGACAGCAAAACGAACAGAAAAAAAGACAGAAAGAAAGAAAGAACGAAACTAATTAAAAACTAACTAACAAAAAAAAGCAAGACAAGTAAGAAATAAACAACGACAAAGTGAAATAAAATAAAATAGAAAGAAAGTAAAAAAAATAGAAGGAAACACACAAAGAAAGAAAGAATAAAAGACTAAAAGGAACAACGAAAGACAGAATGAATGAATGAATAAGTGACGGAAAAAGGGAAACAACATTACAATTACATAAATGTATAAAAAAAAGGATAAAAGTAATTAAGGAATGAAAAAAGAAAGAAAGAAAGAAAGAAAGAAAGAAAGAAAGAAAGAAGAAAGAAAGAAAGAAAGAAAGAAAGAAAGAAAGAAAGAAAGAAAGAAAGAAAAAGAAAGAAAGAAAGAAAGAAAGAAAGAAAGAAAGAAAGAAAGAAAGAAAGAAAGAAAGAAAGAAAGAAAGAAAGAAAGAAAGAAAGAAAGAAAGAAAGAAAGAAAAAAAGGAGAAAGAAAGAAAGAAAGAAAGAAAGAAAGAAAAGAAAGAAAGAAAGAAAGAAAGAAAGAAAGAAAGAAAGAAAGAAAGAAAGAAAGAAAGAAAGAAAGGAAAGAAAGAAAGAAAGAAAGAAAGAAAGAAAGAAAGAAAGAAAGAAAGAAAGAAAGAAAGAAAGAAAGAAAGAAAGAAAGAAAGAAAGAAAGAAAGAAAGAAAGAAAGAAAGAAAGAAAGAAAGAAAGAAAGAAAGAAAGAAAGAAAGAAAGAAAGAAAGAAAGAAAGAAAGAAAGCAGCACAAAATGCCAGAAAGTAAGGAAAGAAAAGACAAAAAAAGAAATTTTAAAAAAATTACAGAAACAAAGACAGATCGTGGGGAGGAGAAAGTAAGAATTAGACGTCTATATATCATCACGTTGCTACCTAGCCATCATAGTATCATCATAATCATCTGGTAACACTACGTCACGTTTGGTCACCAGTTTCTGTTGACTGTCTGATCAGCTCTCTCCACTTTTGGCGGTCAGTTGCGATGGACTTCATAGTGGCCTGCCTGAGGCCTGTCCAGTCAGTCGCGATGGACTTCATAGTGGCCTGCCTGAGGCCTGTCCAGTCAGTCAGGTTCCGTAACCAGATCTGTATTAGTCAGTATCTTCTCCTGAGCCCTTCAGTATTGTTAGTTCTTGTTACAAATCCATACCATTGCATTTTTTGCCTTTTTACTATAGTTAAGAGAGGTTCATAGTTGCCAGTGTATAAGGGGAAAAAAGATAGTTCAAGGTAGTAAGAATATCTATCTACTTTCCCGTTGCCTTGCTTTTGTCGGTGTGATCGTCACTCTGTAAGACTTCACAGAAGGAGAAATGTTGGGTATGGGTGTTATGATGTAAACAGACCGCACTGTGGAGAAAAAAGCACCCATGTGAAGGGGCACCCTCACATTGAAAAACATGGGGTGGGTGGGGAGGGCGAGGCTCAGCGCCTTTATATATATATATATATATATATATATATATATATATATATATGTGTGTGTGTGTGTGTGTGTGTGTGTGTGTGTTACAGTGGTAAGGTGCTCAAGGACATGGAGATGATAAAGATGGATAACGTGTTAGATTTATGATATTCATATGTGTGTACGTTATGAAAGTTGTGTTGGATAAATTGTGGGTTATAAACATATGTATGGTGGTTTCTGAAAACATTTTTTTTTTCAGGCTTCATCGTTCTATTTTGTGTTATTTTCTAGTTTCCTAATGACGTGTACTTTTATTGCGCTGGTGTATGCAAGTATGTATGTATGTATGTACGTATATGTGTATATGTATGTATGTATGTATGTATGTATGTATGTATGTATGTATGTATGTATGTATGTATGTATGTATGTATGTATGTATGTATGTATGTATGTATGTATGTATGTATGTATGTATGTATGTATGTATGTATGTATGTATGTATGTATGTATGTATGTATGTATGTATGTATGTATGTATGTATGTATGTATGTATGTATGTATGTATGTATGTATGTATGTATGTATGTATGTATGTATGTATGTATGTATGTATGTATGTATGTATGTATGTATGTATGTATGTATGTATGTATGTATGTATGTATGTATGTATGTATGTATGTATGTATGTATGTATGTATGTATGTATGTATGTATGTATGTATGTATGTATGTATGTATGTATGTATGTATGTATGTATGTATGTATGTATATATATATATATATATATATATATTGACACGGTTGTGCAACATTTTATGGATCAGCGACCGGGTCGGTCATTGACTCGCCTGTAGACGACTTCGTCGTTTGTTGAAACAGTATTTTCGACTGTTTCATTTGATCGCATCAACACTTAATGAGTCCTTTACAGGGCTCTTGGTGGCGTACAATGCTAAGCCATTTTATATGGCACACATAACCTAGTCACAATTATAACCAAAAGCTCCCCCTTCAGGGATGCTGTTTGAACGCTTTCTCAGTGGATTAGTTTCTCACAAGCAGAACTAACAAGAGAATAACATTCTTTCACCTAGGTTTAGCAGGCAATAATGCCTTGATTACTTTCACTAGTCATCAACATAACCATCATCTATCAACAGTTTCTGTACGGAACATCTGAAAGTCTCTTTTTTCCACTGCTAGTTCTGCAGCTCTAAGCGCTTTCATAGCATCGGCACTGTCATATAGTCAACTTCGCGGATATCGGCCTCTGTCTGGATTTTCAGAAATTGCACTATCACCGTTCACTCCAGGCTGTTATAACGATCTACATTGCCAAGGTACCTCATCTTTCGGGACAGGGGCGAACTGCTGTTGTGTAGTCGCGAGACGCATGCCTGTGGGTTCAAATCCAGCGGCCTCTGTGATGTTGCCCACATCATCCACCGAGTGCGGACTGGTCGATAACATATGTGTATCATTGTATGCCTAATGAGTATGAAGGCGCGGAAAAGAGCCCTTTTCTTTTACTTCATGTAAGTATTCGAATGCTCCTTATGAACCAATTCACCTCAATGTTCAGGTCATATAGAATATCACTGATTTCATTTTTCTGGAGAAACCGTATTCTAAAAATGTTTCTGTTGCCTTCCATTTCAAAAGCTCCGTTTTTCTGTCCTTCGAAGATTAAGAGTCCATGACTCAACATCGATAATGTGTCACAGGAAAGATGCATGATCTCAAAGTGTTTACTTTAACTAGCTTGCAGATGCTGTGACATAGATTTAGTTTCACCGCGTAGTTTGTCTTGAAGTAAATTTTTTCCTTCTAAATATAGTAGTTTCACTGCAAAAAGTTAAACAGCTCCGGCAGTAAAATTGATTGAATTCGTCGTTACTATTGCCTTAGTAATTTTTACCACGGAAAATAATTTTATCCAGTAAAGACCTACTTATTACACCAATAACTGTACGACCCCGTTGGTCTATAACATATTATAAAGCCAAAGAACTGTATCTATAAACTGGGTTTATGTAATATTGCACTTCTCTGTCCTTTTATCTGTTTTCCCCGTTTTCCTTAGGCATCTTGACAATTAAACTGCTTATGACGTCTGCACTCGCTCAGCTTTGTTTCTCTACTTTGAAAATGTATTTTCAAAGCGTGATCATAGCATGAAGTCTTGAAAGGGAAACTTCGGCAGTTTCCTCCATGTTCCAGGATAATTTTATGGCAACCAGGGCAATGTTTTAAACAGGCAGGCGCAAACAGTCATTCTTGCAGGTTTCGATTATTCTACTAGAACGAATTCATCAATTTAGCATAAATATACACATACAGAGACACGCACACACAGACAGATACACACAGGACTGCGTTCTTTTCTTGATTTAATCTTTTCTTCCCCCCCCCCCCCCCCCCATATTAAAAACATCCTAATTGTTGGGTTCTGAAACAATGTTCATAATTAAATCTGTTGTAAAGTACTTAAAGAAATTCAAATGTGATTCTAAAGGAGAACGAAAACGACTGCAAGAAAGTACCATCTTTTTTGAATAGTTGACATTATTTTTTTTTTTTTTTTAAACATAAAAATGCATCGGAGTGGTTATCAACCTTCCTAATGCTGCCACCCTTTATTTCAGTTTCTCATCTTGTGGTGAATCCTAAACAGACAATTATTTTGGTTGCTGCTTTATAACTTCAGTGCAAATGTCTTTTCCGATAGTCTTATGCGACCCATGTGAACGGGTCGCTCGACGCACGAAAGGGTCGCGACCCATAGGTTGAGAACCGCTGGTCTTCTGGATAGATGCTGGCTTGAGGATTAGAAAGTCGTCGGTTGGGGTCCTGATGGAGCCTGGGTTTTTTTTTTTTTTTTTTTCAACAATGACTTTGGCTCCTAGGTGGACTCAGTCTTGAGTGGCTACAAGGTACAATCCTATGAAGTAAAGGCGGACGATCTGATGTTTACATAGACGCTGGACGCCTGACTATGGTTTAAATGTCCTGGTTTTTTGCCATTGACCTACCTTGGCTCCTAGGTCGACTAATCTTAATTGGTACTAAGAAAAACTGGAAGTAAATACTATAGAATCCAATGAGTGTTGACTAATCGTAAAATATCGTCAGCGTTTTCCACTGGTATTTGATAGCCAGTAAGTACGAACTCAAAGTTGTGATTAACAGTTTTCCCAAGTCCACCCAGACTTGAGTGGGTACTGGGTGCAGTCCCGGGAAGTAGAGGCGACAAGCGTGATGCTGATCACATCACCCATCTTGTGCCATTGGTCTATAAAATATAGGTCTAGCCCTATAAGCCCTATGCGCCTAAAGGCGTGGACAAGTTTTTTTTTTTTTTTTTATATAGTTTAAGCTAATAAAGGTGACATATAATGTGAAACGCATTCATTCTTTCTGCCTACATTAACTTTTACTGAAAAGCTGTTTCTTGGCAAATCAATCCTAATATGTTAGGATGTAAAATAATAACACCAGGAAAAAAGAAAAGGTTAAAATAGAGGTGCAACTAAAAAAAATGTCTTTAAACATATCAGAACCATTTAAGAGACAAATCAACTGTTATTTCTGGCAGAAATCATAATAATCTTCTGCTTTCTTTTTCTTTACTTCTTCTTTACAGGCTTGAGTGTCGAGAGCAATATAAAGTTCTGCTTCTTGTTCTTCTAACCGTCTCGACATAGACACATCGTGCTGTTGTAGGGTTTCTCTGGTGTTATGTTTCCATCTTGTTCTTGCTGTCCGTGTACTCTACGTCTTTTACCTTTGATGAATGCCCAGTAAAGTATGGCGTATTAAAGTACCAAAGTGAGCTTCCGGCTGCCATGAAGCAGAGACCTTGTATCAAAGAAACTATTTGCATTTCAGTTGAATTTATTCACTTTTTTGCTTTATTTTATGTTGATGTAACTGTATTAACGCATCTGATGAGATACGGCGAAATATGCCTGGCAATAAATTGTGCAATGTATTGTTTGTCTCCGCATTATTTAAATATTCTTTCTAAGTCGGTGGCTCTTAACCTTTCTAATGCCGCAACCCTTTAATACAGTGCCCTCATGTTGTGGCTACCCACAATCAATTATTTTCCTTCATAACTTCAATTAACATGTGTTTTCCGATGGTCTCAGACGACCCATGTGAAAAAGTCATTTGACCCAAAAAAAGTGTCGTGACCAGCAGATTGAGAACCTTTATTCTAAGTGGACAAACTAATTATTCTGCTACTGTTGGTTCTGTTCGGACCTCGATCATGTTACGTCTCTCCTTATCTCTCCTGCAGCTCTTCTCAAACATCTCAATTTCTATGGTTACTAATTTTCTTCTACTGTGTGTTGTGATGGACCATGACTTGCACTGAGAGCATACAGTTAGAATGAATGTGCATTGTATAAAATGTTTCTTTTTACTGGCTGGAACATTCTGGTGCTGTAAGAGAAAGGCTAGCTGTCCCAGTACTTGATTTGCTTATTGCATTCTATGGCAATGTCTTCATTTTTTCCCCTTATTATCAGTGAAAATTGTGCCAGGATATTCTACTCAGATTCCTAATTAATGTATTTTAACCGTATTGTTATATTTAGTGTATGCTTCTTTCTTCTTATTACCATTACTTCTGTCTTTTCAGTGCTGGTTTTTATATTATTCAGATTCATTAAATGAAAAACTTTAATCCCAATGAAACTGTATGATTCTCATACTATTCGATGTAGATTATGAACAACAGGTTACCTGTTTAAATGTAAAATACAACTGAACAAGAGCCTACCTGTTTAAATGTAAAATACAACTGAACAACAGCCTACCTGTTTTAATGTAAAATATAACTAAACAACAGCATACCTGTTTAAATCTAAAACAACTTGACCCTTGGATCAGTAAAAAATCTTAGACACAGAACTTGTTTCACAAAATTCAAAAGAAGGTGACCTGATGGCAACTGTGTTACAATAATTTATCCTAAAACGAACAAAATAGTATGGCTAATCAGGATATCCAATCTAGTCTGGATTAGGTTAGGCATGCCAGAAAACCGAAGAAATACATAAGGTGTTTTCATTTGGAAGACAATGTTTATAATAAGTTGTCTTTGTGTCTGTGTATTTGTCCAAATCATTACAATTACTCATGCTGGCTGTCAAAG
The DNA here is from genome assembly GCA_905116865.2 of Candidula unifasciata. Taxonomy (NCBI): domain Eukaryota; kingdom Metazoa; phylum Mollusca; class Gastropoda; order Stylommatophora; family Geomitridae; genus Candidula; species Candidula unifasciata. The sequence goes on from CAJHNH020002742.1 coordinate 18,298, forward strand.
ACATTGTCAGCATTCCTCTGTCAAACGAAATCTCCGTTGTCTCATATGGTTTTTGTGTTGTAGTTTGTTTACAAATTGTCCAGAATTCAAGCCAAATGTTGAAACGATATCTATATAACGGGAATGGGTTCCATTGCTTATCTTGAGTGACAAGTATTAGGACACGCGTTTTTTTTCCTCCTGAAGATTTTCCGCATTTTTTAAAATGTTTTTTTTTTTTTTTTTTTTTTTCGATTGTGATGTCTTCCTATATTAATTCATCAAATCCAAAACTGATTAGTCAGACTGGACATTTACAACAAGAAAGGCAAAGAAGCTGGGCAGATAAAAAGGAATTTAGAGAACAGACATATGACACTTGCTGGCAGACTGGTGTTCGGGGCAATTATTTTTCTAACCGTATTATATCTGTAAGAGATCTGGACAGTCACCTGAAAGAGGAGATTGGGACAAATTCACCATTGAAGTTAGTATAATTAAATCTAAAGTAACGAAAGTCATAATACTATAAATTTTATCTACATTTGTGTAATCAATAGGTCTCCGAACATTGGGACTCAGGCTCACTGAGCCCACTACAAAACATTTTTGAAAGGCTGAATCTCGACCCCCAATAATGTTGTAAGTGGGCTAAGCGGCTCCCTTTTGCCATGTACCACTAAAATGCAGCAGGGGAAGATCGAGACCTAGCTTCATGACCCAGGTCGCCCCACCTTCCGAGATTGATTAGGAAAGTAATGGGCCGAAACAGTAGTCGACGAGGGATCTCTACTGGTGACCGGTGGACCCCTGCAATGCATTCTTCCCTTTAGAGCTCGTCTTATTATAGTCAGAAGTATATTTTTATAATTGCGTATTATTTCTATTTATTGTATTATCAGATTTATTTACTATACATCAAATTATTATTATTATCCCTTAAACTAGAATTAGTCTCCTTGATATGCATTTTTACAAAACTCCAATCCCCTCCCACTCTCCCCGCTAAGTGTTTTCTAAACATAGGCGCGCCTGATTTTTGGTTTCTTTTGGACACCTTTTTGCCTTGTCCCTTTGTTTCCCATTTCATTCCCTGTTTGGTGATTCTCTGCCCCCTCCTTCTTGGGTTGTCGGCATCTTTCCAGAAGAGGGTGTTATAATGTGCTAAGGGGGCAGGGAATCACAGTCAATAGCGATGGCGAATATGACTGGAAACATCTGCTGGCGTTCAGAAAAGCCTTCCATTGTTTCACGAGCGAATGAGATTTCAGAACCAGTGCTGGCATGTCATGTATCTAACGGGCTTATTCTAGACGCTCAGCTCTTTATATATTCACGCTTATTTTCTCTTTTTTCACATTGTATGCATGTTCTTCTCCATCCACGCATCGTAGTCGATGGCATCCAGTTCCCACATATCCACACTCATACCTGTGTCATTATTGTCTCGCTTGTAAGCACTGTACAGGCCAGCCCCGGTATCTTCTACCCAACTGTTATTCACCAAATAAGATGTACTTAAGGACTCTGCTATATTCCATTATGCTAGCGTGTCATAGTCATCTGAACCTTTCTAGACTGAGCACTGGGAGAACTGTTGTGATACTTACCCACCTCTTTCTTATACCTCTGTGATTGTGACCTTGTCATGTCACTTAAAGCTAAGTAGTCTTCGTAAGCATCACATATGATCACAGTCAGTATTCTGGTACGAATACGTCAACCACGATTCATTACAGTGAATAAAGGTGCTGAGAAGTTTGATAAGGAGACTCAGTGGTGTAGCAGCTAGACGCTTGCCTGCGGGTCGGAAGTTGGTGGGTTCGGTTCCCGACGGTAAAGGACTTAATTTTTTTTCTTCAAAAATGACCTTGGCTCTTATGTCGCACCAACCTTGAATGTGTAGCAGGTAAAGCCCTGTGAAGTAATGGCGGTCTGTGTGATGTTCACCACATCACCCACCTAGTGCCAATTGGTCTATAAAATAAAGGTCTAGTGTATGTCCATTACGCCTTAATGCGTGGACAGGGGTCCTGAAGAGAAGAAAATAAAAACGAAAAATAGTTTGATAGACAATCTTTATCTACTAAGGATTCTATTTCTTCTCATTATTTCTCAGTAAAGCGATGGAAATATTTTGTTTTTCCAGTAGTGATGCTAGGAAAATGACAAAAGGGAGAACTAGTTAGTGATAATTGTAACCGTTACATTTTTCCTTTTTATATCTTTCTAGGAGATTGAACAGGGTACGTGTTAAAGTTACATACAGTGGCTTCTGTTTATTTTGATACATGTTAACTCTTATTTAGTCTGTTTTTGTTTACTTTAACTTGTGACTGTCAATAAAAACAACAACAATTTCTATTTTGAAGAATCGACAACAGGTAGACAACAAAGACGGAACTTGAAGAGTTACCGATGCCTGCAACATGAAGGCAAGCTATTTGCCATTCTTAAAACTAAGAGATCAAAGACGTGGCACCGGCGCCATAAAATTACCTAGTTAAGAACAAGAGAATGATAACTGGTACTAAATGCCACTTCATAGGACTGTGTCATCTAGTGAATTATGGTTTGAGCCTGTGGATGCCAGCAACAACAAAACTATAGGAACAAAAATGTCGCATTCTTTAAAAAAAAAAAAATTTAAAAAAAAGCAAAGATGATGTTACATTTTTATTTATATCTATTATGTTTTTATGTATAACCGCATGTTATGATATTTTTGTTTCTATATATATACAATTTAACTGCGAGGCTGCAACAAGTTGAACACATAGTTGGATAGTTTTGATTCTGTGATGTATATTTTATATCTATAGCTACAGTTCATCGCGTCTTATAAATAAAACAGGTGCTTAAGGTGACCATGGACGTTTTCCGTGTAGCACTCTAAACACGTACTTAAGGCAACACAAAGAGATTCGGCACCGCACAAATGGCCTAACTTTTGAGCTGAGCATTTACTTTCTTGGCTGAAAAATATATAATTGCTACATCTCCATCTCTACAAATGCGATATGTATATTCTTCTGCAACATTTTAAATTGTGATTACAAACAGAACAGTCTGTGGTTACGTTAGGTTCAATTCTATAACTTCTACATTCTTTGTTGACTGCAGTAGTTCCAACTCTATAACTATAAGATATACAGTCTGTTTCTGTCATATTACAACTCTGTCACTGCAACATTTCCTTCTCTTCAGGTATAATATATACAGTCTGTGCCTGTCATATTACAACTCTATCACTGTACAATTTCTAACTCGACAGCTATAAGATATACTGTCTGTGTCTGTCAAATTACAACTCTAATCTGCAAAATTTCTACCTCTACAACTGCGAGATATACAGTCTCTGACCACCATATGTACAGCCACTGCAACGTGCTCCTTTGTGCAACCGCAGCATATCTATTCTTCTTCAACTAAACCATGTAACACCTCTGACTACCACATGCTCAACTCTACAACACGTTCAGTCTGCGACTGCACCATTCTGAACCACACATAACTACATCTGCTGCAAACTTATCCGTCACTGACTGGAAGCATTCAACAACAAAAGCGAGAAAAATATGATCCTGTTTTGAGAACGCCAGCTGAACAAAGCTCGTAGCTTTCAACAGATCATTATAGGAGTCGAAGATCACACCGCCAACGTCCGTGGCTGTGTTTCAAGAAAGGTTCATGGCATGCACCTGATTTTAACACTTGGCGGTTCGCCTAAAAAGAAGGGTGTTTGAAGTATTGGAATAACAATAAGACACAATGCCAGATCACTGGAAGATCACAGTTGTGTATCGCAGTCGCATTGTTCTTAAACTTATATAGAGATGTACTTCTTAAACTTGAATGGGATAATTGTGTAAGAAGATTACTGATTTAAGATCGATGTTATAGTATACTGGGTACACATATAGATACGCCATATGCAGCGGTAAACCGGGATAAAGTGTTTAACTGCTCGGTAAGGTGATTCTATTTTATTCTCTTCTAAGGGGAACAACAACAACAAAACTTCCTAACACGCACAGTAGCAAGGGAATCAAGGTCAAACATGCAGGCATCTTCCAAGTGAAAACATACGGATCTGAGTCGCCTAATAAGTCCCTGTCTTTAATGACGAAACTAAGGGCTTTAAAGCTGAAATTCAATAGAAAGATTATCAGAATACCATAGACAAAGAAAAAAGAGAAATACAGATATCCTAAATGATCTGAACATCAGGGAAGATTGACTAACTCACAGTGTCTTATCTCAGAAGCTGAATTTTTTTGACCATATAAAGCGCCACGGAGAACTGGAAAAAAACCAAACTTATAACAGAAGTCATGGTATCAGGAAGGAGGGTCAGTGGTCGACCAATACGATGATGGTCATAGGATTTGATTCCTTGGATATTAAAGTGCAGGAGGTGGGAGATCCAGAGGGAGACGATTTTGTTTTGTTTTTGTAAACAGGCCGCTATAAGCACAACTTTCTGATGATGAATCTGCAGTTCCTACTGATTGCACTATCTATGCCTTATAGTATCTTATAAGAAAAGTAAAAGAATAACCATACTAAACATACATGCATACATTCAATCAAGGCTTTTGACTGTGCTCAAGTCGATAAATGTGGCATATACTGAAACTCATGACATTCCTAACACAATTGAGTACCCTTCATCAAATTGTTTGAGGTGTAGAGAAGAGCTGTCGGGACTGTATTCTCTCTTCATTCTTTTTAAAACATATTCTGAAAATAATATGAAAAATTCAGATAGTGAAGGGACCTATGACATCTTCAATCTACTCCACACTGGATGTAGAATTATCCCAGAACGCAGATATGGACGACATAGTTCTCCTTTCAAGCAATGTTCCGGGGTTTACAAAATTATTTAAAATCTTTTTCTCAGTCCGAGAAGAAAATCAATTTCTATAATGTATACAGCTCATCAACCACATACTGAAACCGGCAACAAAGCGATTGAAAATGTCACAGATTTTAAACATTTAGGCTAAAAAATGAACAAACACAAACGGCGACTGCACACAAAAAAGTCTAAACAGCACGAACAACATGTAGCATAACATCTGCAAGCAAGTTAAAGTAAACATTATGAGATCATCCATCTTTTTAGTGCCAATCTATGGATGTAAGTCATGGACTCCTATTTAGTCTTGAAGAAGAAAATCCGAGCATTTGAACTGAAGTGCTAAAGATTCTCAGAGTACCTTAGGCCAAAAAGAATAAAAACTTCGACATCCTGCATGACCTGAACATCAAGGTGAACTGGCTCGTAAACAGCATCCTCTCCCGAAAGCTGAGGTATTTTGGACATGTCAAGCACCACGATGGTCTTGAAAGAACAGTGATTGAGCGTGCAATTTCTGGAAAACGAGGCAGAGGCCAACCACTGTTAGGGTGGATAAGGACATTAAAGATGCATTAGCTATGAAAGCACACAGGGCTGGAGAAAGATACACTTCTGGCAGTCGTGAAGAGAGCGACGTTCTGTAAAGAATACCCTAGTTGATAAGGATGATACTGCTTTAGCTCAAAATCCAGCTAATCATAAAACAGGTAATTAAGTTAAGCTTCGCTTGAGTCGATTGCATCGCTTAAAATACCTTGAGTAGTTAGCGTCCTTTAGATATTTTTTCCATGGTAGGCAGGTGTATTGGGAAGCGATCAGACAGACTTGAGGGTTCTACACCAAATTGTGATAAACTGTTGTGTAATATGCTAGATGTTATCAACGCCCTTTGGGAGCGAGTGAACAGAGTTTGGGCATATATAAATTATCATACTGTGATGTTAATCGTGCTTCAGGGAGTGACTAGACAATGTGGGAAATGCTCAACACTCGAAGGGAAAGGCAAGACTTAAAGTCAGACAATCAGACTGTTGCTGCTACTGTCCGAATTAGAACTGTGTGCTGGTCGCTGAAGATAGGGACTGGGTGCTTACAGAAATATCCCGAGTGGTATAATATGCGTTTTTAATTAAAATCAATGGTAATTTGTTGAAAACATCGATCAAAACTGTATTTGTAAATATAGAGTCCTGTTTTTTCTTTGCGTTGGAATTTGACAAACCCTAGTCAGACAGCGTTACCAAGACTACAAATACTCAGTCAACAGTCCCTGGTTTTTCCCAATACCATCTGCATCAACAATACCAAACCCATCATCCTCATTACTAGCCTAATATCATCACTCCTGATTCTTCTAAATTTTCTTGCGTAAACATTAGATTGTTTATGTAAACGTAACATTTCTTATACAAACTCCGCGCTTCTAGAAACATCCTTAACTGTTGGGCTTTCCGTCCTCATGACATCTCTCCCATCTCTCCCCCCCCCCCCCCCCCCCCTTTTTCTCCATTGGCAAATGTTACTTCCAAGTCGCGCTCTTGCGTTAATAGACGTCCGATGTTATATCAGTTCCTAATGACATTAGAGCTACTGTTATAAGACATTTACACATCTCGGTTATTATTTTTACCATTGTACAGGAGGGAGAGAGAAGTCAGCAAGCACGAAGCATCTTTGGGGTTATTTAAATACGGGAATGTGGCGTTGATGTGTACTCTTCGTCTTGACGTCTGTCTTGGCAGACTACTGGTGAAACATTCCAGGACCATCTCGGCTTCTTTGTCTGATCGGTTTCTGTTTGACTAGTCTGGTAGCTTGGGGAATATTCGTTACCCGACTGATTCTTAATTGCGTCATGTGAGAATTATAGGCACATGTGTCTCTGTGCTTGTATATATGTATGTATGTATGTTTGTTAATTGGTCAGGTGACACTTTTACAGTGCAGGTTGGATGATGTGCATTTTCAACGTTGTCTTTTTAGCTACGGTTGTACATTGTCTGAAACTGCTGCTGTCAGTCAATGTTTGTATAAGTATGTTTGTAGCACCGCCCATGACATGCTCGTCTTTCTTCTTCTTTTCCATCCAGTAAGTGTCTCATTAAATCGCTGCCTTTGGAAATATGTACATGTGGCGTCTTGTGGATGTTTACTGTTGGGTTGTTCTCTCCACAATTCCTTGCATTTTCCCTTTCGCGCGTTATCGGTATTGACTGTCCCACTGAATGGATATGTGTCCCGCCAAGCTGATATCTTTAGATGTGATACTCATGCGATTCGAAGTACCGTATCTTGGATTCTAATTCAACAGGTCAAATTCCATATACCCTTTTCAAGATTCTAACAAGTTTTAATCTCTGCACCCAATATATAGATATATGACAAGTGACTACGTTTGCCAGTACTGGTTATTTGTGAATCTTAACATTTACAATACCAGAAGATTTCACAGCAGAAGGAATAAACGTGATTAAAAAAAAATCATGAATACAATACTTCCCAAATGGCATACGCATTGTGATATTTATCCTGAAGAAATCATATTTCTTTAGTTTGTTCTGACTAAACTAACCATGTGTTCTGACTGGTAAAGAAACGAGATTACAATATTCCATAGGGAGAAAGCCCCCTAAAATGTGTCATTCACACACTGGGCATTGCTTGGAACTGAAAGATTTAATGCTGACACCTGCACCAATCACGAGCATTATTAGTCATTGCTATTTCTTTTCTTGTGACGCTATACATTATTATACACGTATGTTTAGTTTTGGGCATTGTTCTTTGACTCATATTTCTGTTCGAATTACACTTTTGGCTCGGCTATTACATAATGGGAAGAAATACTGCGTAGACAATTTTATATCTCCTAGTCTCGTGATTCTCTTCTATAGAATATGTGTATCTTCCCATCCGCCTTGTCTCTATCATTGCATATGTTAAGTTTCATAACTGATTTTTTTTCGCTTTTGCAAATGAGTATCAGAAGATAGGACAAGACAAAACTGCATCTTATCAGAAGATAGCATAAGACAAGACTGCATCTTTTAAAAAAAAAAGAAACATCTTACGTAGTAAACTCCGGTACTTGGAGATTAGAAAAAAAGCTATTTCATATTACAAAGAACTACTTGAAACATTTGGCTGTAGATCCTAAACAATTAGTAGACAAGCAACAATAAAACCATTCCTATGCGATCTCAGAGATTGGGTTTTGACAGAATAATGCTGAAAATACCTTTGACAGCCAACATAAGTAATCTCAATGCTTTGAAAGAAGCTCATACACAAAGACAACTTACCATAAACATCGTTTTCCAGATGAAGACACTTGATGCATTTCTCTAGTTTTCTGGCATGCCTAATTTCATCCAGACTAGATTGGATATCCTGATTAGCCAGGCTATTTCTGCTTCATTTCAGCCTAAATTAATTTATCAGAATTGCTAACAAGTCGTCTTGTTTTATTTTTTGGTCAGGCGTGTTCGACGTCTCGGATTCCTCATTGATGTCAGCTTGTGGCAGTTCGTTTGTCACTCGCGTTATATTAATGAGGTGTAAGTAAGCAAGTTAGTTTTACCCCACAAGGACATCATTCAGAGCGATAAACACCCCGTGACACAAAGTGCTAAATGCAGATGAGGATCACCCGATGAGAGGTCCCAGAAACCCTCTTCAACTGTTATGTTATATTAGGACCTCCGGCAACAATCAGGGTAGGGCTTCAAAAAAACAAAAAATTGCACCCTACAAGGGGATGGCTTTGTTATAATAAGCTGCAGTTTATAGTCTCTAATCTTACTCCGGTCAGTTCCACGTTAATCTTCCCAAACAAACTAGGTAACGTTTCATTTATAATTTTTTTAGAATAGTCTGCTGTACGGGGGGTTACGGGTTGCACCTTGGTTTTTTTCCTTTCTGGCTTGTCTTGCATTTACGTTTTTCTTCCGAGAAAGAGAAAGCATGTGACATAGGTTGCACCACGCTCTAGGGGGATTTTTGTGTTAGACCCAGTTTCTAAAACTTGTTGTAGTGTTAAATGCGCTGACGTGCTTAAATATACAACAAGCGATATCAACGGCATTGCCGAACAACCCCGTAGCAGTGTACAAAGGTTGGATGACTAAAGGTCGACCAGTCAGAAGTGAGAGAGTGTGTATATGGGCGGTCCGTGGGGAGACTTTCGTGGAACTAACCCTTGCTCGCATAGGGATGCAGGGGACACCGGACTGGTGAAGCAGTTACGAGTGTCCTAATTATAACTTTTTTAGAGGTTAAACGGTCATCTCTTGATGGTCTGCCTTCTAGACTAGGATAGTTTAATCTTAGGAGGCTATCGTAAACCTTTAGATAGTAGATCAGAGGAGACAAACCAATCGATCAATCATAGGCTTCTTTTTTTCTTCTTTACGTTCTCTATTACCTTTTTGAGTGTCGAGGGATATATAAAGTCCTGCTTCGTGCTTTTTAGTTTGTTCTGACTAAATGTTAAAGGAAAGAGATTACATTATTCTATAGAGAGAAACCCCATAAAAATGGCTGCTTCGAAAACAGACAAATCGTAGTGCTGTAGAGTTTCTCTGATGTTATCTTCTCATCATGTTCTTGTTCTACCCCTTGTTTTACGTCCAGCTATTTTGGAATATGCTTTGTGTGGTATAGCATCTGAAGGCATTCTCTCCAAGTGGACAGACCATTTGATTTGCTGTCTTTGTGTGGGATTTAGAATCATTGACTTCGTGGAGTGGTATCTCAAAGCAGTTTTATATCTTCTCACAATCACACATTTTTTTTTTTTTTTACTTTACATCTTGCACCACTTATGAATTTTGCCGGGATATAAAAGTAAATCCGTCTTTCATATGGTTCTGATCTGTTTGTAGAATACTGATATACTGAATGAAACACTTCACTAACCTGACTTCAGGATGTTTACATAATATTGCTAAATTTGCTTTTTTTTTTTTTTTCAAGACTGTCCAAATTCGCCATTGCAAACCCAGATTAGTAAAACTGCGTTCTTCTTTTGTCTTAATGATTTTTTAAGCAAATTATTGTGTGTGTGTGTGTGTGTGTGTGTGTGTGTGTGTGTGTGTGTTTTTTTTGTTCTAACCGCTGCTATTAAATCTTGCATAAACCTGACACCGTAGGCACCTTGGGCCCACCTCCAAATTGATTCAAAGCATCACCCCCTCTTCCCAATACTATTTAGGAAGCCCCCCCCCCCAACCCCCCCCCCTTTCCCCAATCACCATATATTGACCTTATTTTTTTAAAGCATTTGTTTGTTCATCAATAATATTATCATGATTTTTATTATTAGTACTAGCTGTACCCGGCCACGCGTTGCTGTGGCATAGTTTGGCTAAATAAAAATGAAAGAAAATAGAAATCGCACGTGTCTAATACAATCATTGTCTGCTCAGATATAGAGATAGTCTTTGATCCCCACCCTACCCCCCCCCCCACAACTAAATCCACCTACTACCCTCACCCTCATCAAAGGTTTTTAGAAAAGAAAGACAATGGAAATCGCACCTGTCTTTTAGTTAATGTCGCAATCATTCTCTGTATATTTATATAGAGATAGTCTGGTTTTCCAACTGTAGAACACGCACCATATAATTGTGTTTTTATATTAGTGGTCGTTTAAATGGTGCTATTAGCACAGTAACAAAAGTGGTTATTTGGTTATCACATGCTAAAGCTGTTTGTATTTTTATAGGAGACGTAAGTAAAGCTACTACTGTACTTGTAAATAACAAAGTAAGTCGTACACAAATTAGAATAGTGAAGGTAACGTTAGTAAAATTTATACAATTTAAGTAAGTAATGAGAACTTAAAAATCATGTGTAAAGCTCTTCAAGTTCTCTTAAATTTCAGTCACTACCCTCTCCCCTCCCCTCTTCCACCGACTACTGCTCTCTCCCTCTTCGAAGGATTGAAAAGTCATCACCTGGCGATATTCGTTTTGTTGTAACTGACATTGACATCCCTGTCCATCCGGACTAAATTGGGAGCAGGAATTGTCATCATCCTTCAAGTACCAGTACAACTACTACCACGACCACCAACACAGTAGCTAAAATAATGTCACTGCTATCTGTTTTACCATCAGAGTAGACAGGGAGTCGTGAGCCAGAAGATTTGGCGCCGCATGGCTAGTGCTGTCGCCACGGACTGGTCAGGTTAGGATGTATAATTTCGCTCCCCGAAAGAAGAATGCCATAACCTTACCGGCGGTCTTCACATGAGAGCACTACGGTGTAACTGCCCAACCACAACTACTACTGCTGCTGCTACTTTGAGTGGGTAAAGCAGTTACTGTGACTTGAAGCTCTCTCAGTAATCAGTTTGCCCCCCCCCCCCCCCCCCAAACTCACCGACTACTCTTTCCCTCATCGAAGTAGTTGAGAGGGGAAAAAAAACAAATTGAAAAGCAATTAAAACAGGAAAAATACACCAGAATTAGGAAATGAACTCTATGGTAAACAGCACAGCTTAAAATTCCAACGCAGATTAAATAATTAAATCTAAATGAAAATAAATGGAAAGCTATGAAATTTCAGCGTAACCATGCAATCGAAAAGTTTAAAATGAAATCATAAGTATGTGAAATGGTCAAATTTAATTATCAACTGGTTTACCCACAAACCTGTCCTTGTTTTTTTTTTTTTTTTTTTTTTTTTTTTTTTAATATATATCATTAAGGGCCATATGGCTAGTGCTGTCGCCACGACAGTGCAGGTGAGAATTTTATTTTAGCCCTAAGTAAAAAAAAAAAGTACTGCGGATTCGAACCCTGGTTGCCCTCTCAAGAGCCGAGTGTTCTAACCATTCGACCAAGCAACCACTCGATCGGAGGAAAGAAAAGAGAACATAACTATTTTAGATGTGTGTCCCTACTGCAGTGTTCCGATTATAAAACAACTCAAAACAGCAGGCAATTGTTTTCTCATTGACAGATATTCCAAATATATTAATGAAACGGCACAACAAAAGAAATCGCACGTGTCTAACACGGTTAATGTCGCAGTTAATGCCCCCCCCCCCCCCCTCTTTTTCCCTACCAATCGGCTACTTTTCAACTCATCGAAGGATGTTTGAAAAAAAAAAGAAAATAGAAATCGTGTCTAATATATTTATTGTGGCAATCACTGCCTGCACAGATATAGATATAGTCGTGTTTGCTGTACCACGACCTACTCTATGTATTAGAGGGGTGTTGGCTGCACGGCGCATGCGCAATTACTAACGTGGCTATAATTAGAAATCACTAAAGTTATAAATATTAGTTTCGCATATTATGGCATAAATTGTGGTCACCTATCTCTAACAGTGACAGGTTAAATTTCAAACCACGATGGTTCAAAATCCGGTATCAAAACAAACATATCCTGAAAATTTCAGCTAAATCGGTTCAGTAGTTTCCGAGTCTATAGGGGGCAAACAAACACACAAACATTGATTTTTATATATATATATATATAGATTACCATCCCAAATCTCAAAAGTAGTTTAACATTATAGGGTAGTTGTCCTTCTAATTCATCCGAAATTGTGTCTTATGTATCTGTTTCGTGACAAAATTAGGATTTATGAAGGTCGAGATGTCGGCCCCATGCCGCCAAAATCCCAAACCTGAAGGACCAAAGTGTCTGCCGGCTCTCTACCCTTAGACCTGTCCAGTTTAAAATCACCTGCTGGGTGCTTCTTTTTTTCGGTGTAGCTTTTAAGAGAGAGAGAGAGAGAGAGAGAGAGAGAGAGAGAGAGAGAGAGAGAATGTGTGTGTGAGTGTGTGAGAGAGAGAGAGAGACAAGAACCGAGAGGTGAATTCTTATTACACATTTTTAAAAATACTGTAGAATCTTTGGACCCATTGAGATAGAAAAAAAATGCAAACAGCTTCGAATGGAGAGTGAGAAATAACGAAGAATGCAACCACGTGTCTCATAAATACAAATACTATGGACATATCAAACGCCACGGTAGACCAGAAAGAAAAGTTACAGAGGAGCATGGTGTCGGTTAAGATGGGCAAAGGTCGACCAATACGAAGATGGGAACAAGGTATACGAGACATCTTCGTCGGGAAAGTGCAGTGCTCTAATAGGAGCAACCTTCTTTAAAGTACCTGCATTCTAATTATAAATTGGGATATATAAGCCCTCAGGACTTGCCAATACGTGCGTTCTCTAACACAAACTACGGCGAAAATTATGAATATTTCTAGTTTCAATGGCTATCCCATATTCGTTAAGACAATGTCTACTCTCTTGACTGTGCTCAAAATCAAACCTGTCGGCTTTATTTCCCAGTTCTTTCCTGGCACAAATAGAAATATAAATCAGCTAATTGACATCGGATAGACGGGGATGGAATGATAAAATGGGTTCAAGGAAAAACAAATAATTAAAGAACAATTTTCAAGCCAGCTTTAGGTCGAGTAAATGGTACCAAGTGTTTCTCCTGTAGGGCAGACGGCCTCGGTAGACAGCATGATGTGGTCAGTAAAGCAGTTTTCTGTACTTGCCTGTTTTAGAATTCAAGTTTCTTTTGATCGTTAACTGAAAGTAAAGCAGTTGTCCTCAACCAACTAATTCTAAGGTCTTTGCCACTGCCTGCAGCTCAGCCATTGTTGTTCCCATCTTTGTAACTTTCTAATTCATAATTTTTTTTGTTTTACTTCTTTTACCATTTCCACGTGAAATAAAATTCGAACATTTCAATCACGCGCCCTGTGTAAAAGAAAGGCGCGTCGCCGATCCAGACTCCTATCGACTTTCTCCGCACTGCAACGTAATTCTTATACAAGATGAGGTAGCCAATCCTAATTCAAACACAACCATTAGTCGCATAAAAAGATTTGCCTGGTAAATATTACGTGTTAGCCTTTCACATATAAGAAGTGAAGGTACAGTTGTGAGAGTAGTTTTAAGTCATTCCCTTGTGGAATACAATTTTCGTTTTTTAAAGCCCCACCGTGGGTGTTTATCGCTTGTGTGATGTCCTGGTGTGGTACAATAGGGAGAGAAAGAGAGAGAGAGAGAGAGAGAGAGAGAGAGAGAGAGAGAGAGAGAGAGAGATGTGAGAGCGCTTGTCTGCCAGCGTCTGAATACAATGCGAATAAGAGAAAGCGTTTATCTTTTTTTTCCGACCTGATTGACGATGATGGATGCATGATAATTGTAAGAATTGGGTTGGAATTGTCTGGAAAGGGAAAAGAAAGTGAAGAGGAATGGAATAGATCATCTCACCTTGTCTGAAATAGCTAGAATATAGGAAATACTTACACTTCCGGAAAACTAACACTTCCCAAATTATAATTGCCTTGGACGTATCTTTACTTTGTCAAGACTATCAAATTCAGTGGTAAAAATGTCACTTGTATCTTCGCTGCAGTCCGCAATAGAAACATATGCTTAAAAGATGTTTGCATCGAAAGGTCAGGCCTTAACCATCTGTCCTAGTGGTGGGGGCAACCAAGGCCCTACCTGTGTGTGTGTTCGAGCGCTCGCGTGTGTATATATGTGTGTGTATGTGTGCGTGTGTGTATGTGTGTAGTTCTTTACGAATGGAGTCACCTGGTGCACACGATTTTCAAAACCAGCCAAGGCTGTACGTAGGGAGCGCTTATTTTGTTCCTGCCATTATTCGAGCTACCGAATGTGAATGTACAGTGTGTTTATGTTTGGTTGTTCGATAGACCAACATCATTGCATACGAGTATAACCCATAAGTGCTCCCTTCTAACTCAAGCCTGAATCTGAAAAACTCCGTTGCACCTGTGAGGATCCTGAAATAATTTGGGTAGATTTTTAAGTCCAGATTTTTGCTCGGGCCGTGCCATTAGGTTACTCTTTTTTTTTTCTTCCTATTTCCAGCTGCCTAGGGATTTTTTACGTGCGCAACAATACACACGGTCATCCGTTCTTACTATCCAGAGACCGGCAGAAATTACTAGAAGTTCATGTGACAAAAAATCACAGTCTACACCCGGCTTCGAACTTGGTACCTCCAGCACTCTAGGTACCCCCACCCCACCCCCCCCCCCTATGTACAGTGGTTTTCCCATGACGCGCGCTTATCTGGATAATAAACAAAACACAAGCGCAGCTGAGCATTTTATTTTTGTGAAGCTTTGGAAGAGTCGCCTGTTACCGGGGTCCCTTCTTGCCCATTATTTCCTCGCAGGGACAGGGCAGGAAGAGAACTCTGGAACAGGCCCTTCAGTTCGCTTCGATTAAAGTACTTTTCAATGTCTCTGATATTTCTGCGGTCCATCTCCTGCGTGGTCGACAGCTGACTCTTTTACCGTGTTACTGTAAAACATTGCCACATGTGGTGCTGAGTCTGTCTGTTGTCAATCTTGTCACATAGCCAAACCATTTGAGCTGTTGTCTACCGATAAAGTTCAGTATTGGTTCTGTGACAACTTTCCTCCTGCTATTATCGTTTCTAAGTCGATCTTTCTTTGATACGCCTAGCATGATACGTAGATATTTAATTCATGTCGTGACGTTTTTTTCTTCGGTCTTCTGAAGACAATGTCTATATATGACAGCATTTAGTGCTCATTATAACGTGCTAGCGTTTCAAAATTAGCGCCATTTATCCTGTGACATGATTAATTTTATTGCCAAGATTACTACTACTACTACTACTACTACTACTACTACTACTACTACTACTACTACTACTACTACCACCACCACCACTACTACTACTACTACTACTACTACTACTACTACTACTACTACTACTACTACTACTACTACTACTACTACTACTACTACTACTAATACTACTATTACTACTCTTGAAAACATACAGTCAGTTACATCTGACTCCGGTTTTCAGTTAAAATGCAGTTTACACTGTATTACCAGCTCTTAGAATCTCTTATTTTGCTGTTTCAGTGGATTTTCCCAGCCGTTATAAAGTCCTGCCTTGCTGTTTCAATGACTTTATCTGTTTATTTAAATGCTTTTCAGAGTGTAGACTAAAAATTAAAAAATATGTCCCTGTGACTGGTAGTTACTGTTCATTGCATCCACTCTTCTGCTACCAAGCTCATGGTATGGCGACACAAAAATAACGTAAGAATGCTGAAACTCACATTAGTCAATAGAGAGGAGGAGAGAGCCCCCCCCCCCCCCCCCCCCCCCCCCCCCCCCCCAGCCCCCCGCTCCTGGTCTCTCCTGTTTTTCTTTGTAATTTCTTGTACCCACAACGTACTCTAGTTTTCAGGTTTTGACGAGAATAATTTTTATTTATTCAAATTAGCTACGTGTTTTTTCCCCCTATCTAAATCTTGTCTGATGTTTTCAACATTTTTCTGTAAAACCATGTCTGCAAATTCCAATCAATGTTTCACTATAGTGCAGATTTGCCATGATACACGTGGGTACTGACTGCAGATTATTGTTAGGTGGGTGTTGCTGACAGTTAAAGATATTATAGACTGGTTTGCTCTGCCTTAGTTGCAGATGGCCGGCCTATGGATCGTGCCGACATTGGTAATGCCCTTAGAGAGATAGGACGATTGGAGATTTTAGCAGCATGCGTCGACATCGCTGTTAAGAATTCGATAATCGGGAGCAAACTGCGGCACATGCGAGCACGAGAGGCACACTGCACGTTAAAGATTTTATGTCAGCCACCACACGACTGGCAATATTAACCGCTAGCATGTCATGCTTGTTTGCTTGTTTTAGTATCCAGAAGCCATAAGTTTTAACCCTTAGGCTCGGTATTATGGATATCGCAACCTTTCGGCCTTGATTCCATTGTAAATACCGTAAATCTGGGAGAAATGTAGCTTTTCTGACTACCCCCGGGAGTGAACCCGGACCACAAGGAGTTCGTCACCCGGACACCGCGCAATCCAGTTTAGCCAACTACGCTAGAGAGCCGGGCGCTAGCATGTCATAAAGTGTGACATAATGTCTGTGGGAAATTGATAAAACTCTGGTGAAGCGTCAACAACTTTATTATTTCAGGAATGTCTTTAGATTGCAGATGTGGCTCTAGATATATAATTATATCAAAGGGATTGTCCTAGAATACTATTATAAATGCAGACAGGCATTACTGTTGTGGGAACTGTAAAACTGGGAGTCCACTTTGAGAAAAACTGCAGTCAACTATTCTTGTAGATTTACAATACATAACTACTGTTAAAACACTAACAATAAAGGAAATATTTCAAATAATTAATGACTATAAACTAGGACAAGGGCCAAAAATATACTATTGATTGTTACGAATGAATAACGGATTAAAAAACACTGTATAGTCTGTTACAACAATTTACACACGGCTCTGTGTAACTTAATAATCTTATAATATAAAACCTAAGATCTGTCTGTCGGATCTTTGGCAGGGGTTACCTCATAAACGGTGACAAATGAGAGGGGTCGGGGTGAAATTTGCAGATATCATTCTGGATACAGTGTGTAGGTCAATTGTGCTGTGTGCAAAAAGTTTCTTTTTTTTTTATTTTTTATTTCTAATAATTATTGCTACAAAAACTGAAAGTTTACTTTCGCTGCAATTAATCCCCTTAGAAACTACGTAGCTCTGTTTACGTCTGTTGAAGACAGTTTTAAAATGCTATATTTCCACCTTATCTCCCTGTATACTAGAAGTCTAGAAAGTAAGTATGTAAGTATTACCCTACCAGGAAATCAGACAGAGCGATGAAAACCTGACACAAAGTGCCACCATGCGGATGGGGATCCCCTGTGGAGAGGTACTGGACAACCCCATTAACCGTTACGTTATATAATGGCTCCCAGCAACAGCCAGGTTGGCACTTCAGTATAACAAATGATTGCATCCCCTAATGGGACGACATATGGATATAATCTGAAAAGCTACTGCTGCTTTCTTTTAGCAATGGGGTCGATATCGCGTTGAACGCTAAACGAGGGAAAAGGGGGGGGGGGGGGGCAGTACCTTAGCCGGTTAAATGTGTTCGGCAGTGAAAGGGCCAGGGGGCTGTAAATATATCTTATGCACTTACGGGTAAGGACTAACAATACAGCAGCGGTGGAGAAAAAGATAAAGTAGAGGACATGAGAATAAAATTGGTTAATGCCCTACAATTGAATATAACGTACTGTTTAGACACCCTGTCCGTATACAAGGTTCGACAGTTAAGTAATGAGAGCCTTATTTTTCTTCTTCTTCACTTCCTCTTTTACCGCTGTGGGAGTCGAGGAAGATATAAGGTTCTGTTTCTAGCTCTTCTGGCCGCCTCGACCATAGGCACATCGTGCTGTTGTAGAGTTTCTCTGATGTTATCCTTCCATTTTGTTTTTGGTCTACCTCGTGCTCTACGTCCTTCTTCCCTTTCCATGTATGCTTTGTATGGTATAATGTCACAAGGCATTCTCTCGAAGTGGGCAAACCATTTCACTTGCTGTCTTCGTATGTTATTTAGAATTGGTTCTGTGCCGACTTTTTCTCTTATGATCTCATTCCTGATCTTATCTCTTATGGTCACTCCTACAGCCCTTCACATACATCTCATTTCCATGGTTACTAATTTTCTTTTATGGTTTGTTGTGAGAGACCATGTCTGGCACTGGTAGCACAGAGTTGGAATAAATATGCTTTGAATAAGATGTCTCTTTGTGCTGATTAGGATTGTCTTGTGCTGTAAGAGGGGGCTAGCTGTCCCAATACTTGGTTTGCTTTATTGCATCTAATGTTAATTTCTTTATCCAATTTCCCATCTTCGGCAAATGTAGTTCCCAGATATTTAAACTCAGATGCCTGTTTAATGCCTTTGCACTCTATTGCT
Source organism: Candidula unifasciata (assembly GCA_905116865.2). NCBI lineage: Eukaryota > Metazoa > Mollusca > Gastropoda > Stylommatophora > Geomitridae > Candidula > Candidula unifasciata. The sequence continues at coordinate 36,955 of CAJHNH020002742.1, forward strand.
TTTGTTTAGATCTGTCTTACTTTTTCCTATCGACATTACTTCTGTCTTTTCAGTGTTGATTCTCATGTTATTTGTTTTACATTCTTCATTAATGGATGTGAGATGTTATTGCAATTTCATGGCTGTATCTGCTATCAAGGCCTGGTCATCTTTAAAGAGTAATTCGTTGATCTTACTAACATTTTCATTCATAGGCTTGGCATTCTTGAATATACTGTCGATGTAGGTGATAAACAACAGTGGTGATAAGACACACCCCTGTTAATTAATTAGTTAGTTTGTTAGTTGGGTTATCCTCATTGCACTCCGGACATGTTCATAGGTGCTCAGATCCTCCCCTCAGTATGAACCCCAACATCCGATGGCTAATAGTACCAGTTCTATGTTGATTAACAAGTCTTCTGGCGTGTCCGGTGTGCGTCTCGTTTTTTGCTGTGCCGATCTTAATTCCCAAGTCTGCCATTCTGACGAGTGATGTGGATTCACTGCCACCAAAGTCCTCTATCCTTCCCATTTCTCTGAGGGCATTGATAATATCAGCATGATCCATAGGCTTACCGTCGGTAGTGATAGCGGATCCAGCCAACCTGTCAGCTCTTTCATTTCCATCGACGCCAGCGTGTCCCGGAACAAAAATAAAGGTGACTCCACGCACAGTGGACTTCTGTAATGATTCAAGCCATTGTCTTCGCACTGAACCTGCCTGAAACCCTCCAGATCATACCCATTGAATCACTGAGTATACACACGCGGGTGTATTTTTGTGTTTCAAGCCAGGTGAACGCTTGCGTCACTGCCATCACCTTCATCGTCATGCTGCTGGTTGTCATGGAGAAGGCGCCGTTGGCTTCTTTGACTGTTCTGCCCGCTGAGCGTGCTGTAAACGCCCATGCGCTTCTTCTTTGGCGTATAACGGATCCGTCAGTATAGATTATTGCATCTGCTTCGTCTGAATTTTCACCGATGAGAGCGTTGACCTCTGCATTAACAGCAAACAGGGTTCTCTTCAACAGAATTGGTTCTGTGCCGACTTTTTCTCTTATGATCTCATTCCTGATCTTATCTCTTATGGTCACTCCTACAGCCCTTCACATACATCTCAATTTCCATGGTTACTAATTTTCTTTTATGGTTTGTTGTGAGAGACCATGTCTGGCACTGGTAGCACAGAGTTGGAATAAATATGCTTTGAATAAGATGTCTCTTGTGCTGATTAGGATTGTCTTGTGCTGTAAGAGGGGGCTAGCTGTCCCAATACTTGGTTTGCTTTATTGCATCTAATGTTAATTTCTTTATCCAATTTCCCATCTTCGGCAAATGTAGTTCCCAGATATTTAAACTCAGATGCCTGTTTAATGCCTTTGCACTCTATTGCTTTGTTTAGATCTGTCTTACTTTTTCCTATCGACATTACTTCTGTCTTTTCAGTGTTGATTCTCATGTTATTTGTTTTACATTCTTCATTAATGGATGTGAGATGTTATTGCAATTTCATGGCTGTATCTGCTATCAAGGCCTGGTCATCTTTAAAGAGTAATTCGTTGATCTTACTAACATTTTCATTCATAGGCTTGGCATTCTTGAATATACTGTCGATGTAGGTGATAAACAACAGTGGTGATAAGACACACCCCTGTTAATTAATTAGTTAGTTTGTTAGTTAGGTTATCCTCATTGCACTCCGGACATGTTCATAGGTGCTCAGATCCTCCCCTCAGTATGAACCCCAACATCCGATGGCTAATAGTACCAGTTCTATGTTGATTAACAAGTCTTCTGGCGTGTCCGGTGTGCGTCTCGTTTTTTTGCTGTGCCGATCTTAATTCCCAAGTCTGCCATTCTGACGAGTGATGTGGATTCACTGCCACCAAAGTCCTCTATCCTTCCCATTTCTCTGAGGGCATTGATAATATCAGCATGATCCATAGGCTTACCGTCGGTAGTGATAGCGGATCCAGCCAACCTGTCAGCTCTTTCATTTCCATCGACGCCAGCGTGTCCCGGAACAAAAATAAAGGTGACTCCACGCACAGTGGACTTCTGTAATGATTCAAGCCATTGTCTTCGCACTGAACCTGCCTGAACCCTCCAGATCATACCCATTGAATCACTGAGTATACACACGCGGGTGTATTTTTGTGTTTCAAGCCAGGTGAACGCTTGCGTCACTGCCATCACCTTCATCGTCATGCTGCTGGTTGTCATGGAGAAGGCGCCGTTGGCTTCTTTGACTGTTCTGCCCGCTGAGCGTGCTGTAAACGCCCATGCGCTTCTTCTTTGGCGTATAACGGATCCGTCAGTATAGATTATTGCATCTGCTTCGTCTGAATTTTCACCGATGAGAGCGTTGACCTCTGCATTAACAGCAACAGGGTTCTCTTCAACAGAATTGGTTCTGTGCCGACTTTTTCTCTTATGATCTCATTCCTGATCTTATCTCTTATGGTCACTCCTACAGCCCTTCACATACATCTCATTTCCATGGTTACTAATTTTCTTTTATGGTTTGTTGTGAGAGACCATGTCTGGCACTGGTAGCACAGAGTTGGAATAAATATGCTTTGAATAAGATGTCTCTTTGTGCTGATTAGGATTGTCTTGTGCTGTAAGAGGGGGCTAGCTGTCCCAATACTTGGTTTGCTTTATTGCATCTAATGTTAATTTCTTTATCCAATTTCCCATCTTCGGCAAATGTAGTTCCCAGATATTTAAACTCAGATGCCTGTTTAATGCCTTTGCACTCTATTGCTTTGTTTAGATCTGTCTTACTTTTTCCTATCGACATTACTTCTGTCTTTTCAGTGTTGATTCTCATGTTATTTGTTTTACATTCTTCATTAATGGATGTGAGATGTTATTGCAATTTCATGGCTGTATCTGCTATCAAGGCCTGGTCATCTTTAAAGAGTAATTCGTTGATCTTACTAACATTTTCATTCATAGGCTTGGCATTCTTGAATATACTGTCGATGTAGGTGATAAACAACAGTGGTGATAAGACACACCCCTGTTAATTAATTAGTTAGTTTGTTAGTTGGGTTATCCTCATTGCACTCCGGACATGTTCATAGGTGCTCAGATCCTCCCCTCAGTATGAACCCCAACATCCGATGGCTAATAGTACCAGTTCTATGTTGATTAACAAGTCTTCTGGCGTGTCCGGTGTGCGTCTCGTTTTTTGCTGTGCCGATCTTAATTCCCAAGTCTGCCATTCTGACGAGTGATGTGGATTCACTGCCACCAAAGTCCTCTATCCTTCCCATTTCTCTGAGGGCATTGATAATATCAGCATGATCCATAGGCTTACCATCGGTAGTGATAGCGGATCCAGCCAACCTGTCAGCTCTTTCATTTCCATCGACGCCAGCGTGTCCCGGAACAAAAATAAAGGTGACTCCACGCACAGTGGACTTCTGTAATGATTCAAGCCATTGTCTTCGCACTGAACCTGCCTGAACCCTCCAGATCATACCCATTGAATCACTGAGTATACACACGCGGGTGTATTTTTGTGTTTCAAGCCAGGTGAACGCTTGCGTCACTGCCATCACCTTCATCGTCATGCTGCTGGTTGTCATGGAGAAGGCGCCGTTGGCTTCTTTGACTGTTCTGCCCGCTGAGCGTGCTGTAAACGCCCATGCGCTTCTTCTTTGGCGTATAACGGATCCGTCAGTATAGATTATTGCATCTGCTTCGTCTGAATTTTCACCGATGAGAGCGTTGACCTCTGCATTAACAGCAACAGGGTTCTCTTCAACAGAATTGGTTCTGTGCCGACTTTTTCTCTTATGATCTCATTCCTGATCTTATCTCTTATGGTCACTCCTACAGCCCTTCACATACATCTCATTTCCATGGTTACTAATTTTCTTTTATGGTTTGTTGTGAGAGACCATGTCTGGCACTGGTAGCACAGAGTTGGAATAAATATGCTTTGAATAAGATGTCTCTTTGTGCTGATTAGGATTGTCTTGTGCTGTAAGAGGGGGCTAGCTGTCCCAATACTTGGTTTGCTTTATTGCATCTAATGTTAATTTCTTTATCCAATTTCCCATCTTCGGCAAATGTAGTTCCCAGATATTTAAACTCAGATGCCTGTTTAATGCCTTTGCACTCTATTGCTTTGTTTAGATCTGTCTTACTTTTTCCTATCGACATTACTTCTGTCTTTTCAGTGTTGATTCTCATGTTATTTGTTTTACATTCTTCATTAATGGATGTGAGATGTTATTGCAATTTCATGGCTGTATCTGCTATCAAGGCCTGGTCATCTTTAAAGAGTAATTCGTTGATCTTACTAACATTTTCATTCATAGGCTTGGCATTCTTGAATATACTGTCGATGTAGGTGATAAACAACAGTGGTGATAAGACACACCCCTGTTAATTAATTAGTTAGTTTGTTAGTTGGGTTATCCTCATTGCACTCCGGACATGTTCATAGGTGCTCAGATCCTCCCCTCAGTATGAACCCCAACATCCGATGGCTAATAGTACCAGTTCTATGTTGATTAACAAGTCTTCTGGCGTGTCCGGTGTGCGTCTCGTTTTTTGCTGTGCCGATCTTAATTCCCAAGTCTGCCATTCTGACGAGTGATGTGGATTCACTGCCACCAAAGTCCTCTATCCTTCCCATTTCTCTGAGGGCATTGATAATATCAGCATGATCCATAGGCTTACCATCGGTAGTGATAGCGGATCCAGCCAACCTGTCAGCTCTTTCATTTCCATCGACGCCAGCGTGTCCCGGAACAAAAATAAAGGTGACTCCACGCACAGTGGACTTCTGTAATGATTCAAGCCATTGTCTTCGCACTGAACCTGCCTGAACCCTCCAGATCATACCCATTGAATCACTGAGTATACACACGCGGGTGTATTTTTGTGTTTCAAGCCAGGTGAACGCTTGCGTCACTGCCATCACCTTCATCGTCATGCTGCTGGTTGTCATGGAGAAGGCGCCGTTGGCTTCTTTGACTGTTCTGCCCGCTGAGCGTGCTGTAAACGCCCATGCGCTTTTTCTTTGGCGTATAACGGATCCGTCAGTATAGATTATTGCATCTGCTTCGTCTGAATTTTCACCGATGAGAGCGTTGACCTCTGCATTAACAGCAACAGGGTTTCTCTTCAACAGAATTGGTTCTGTGCCGACTTTTTCTCTTATGATCTCATTCCTGATCTTATCTCTTATGGTCACTCCTACAGCCCTTCACATACATCTCATTTCCATGGTTACTAATTTTCTTTTATGGTTTGTTGTGAGAGACCATGTCTGGCACTGGTAGCACAGAGTTGGAATAAATATGCTTTGAATAAGATGTCTCTTTGTGCTGATTAGGATTGTCTTGTGCTGTAAGAGGGGGCTAGCTGTCCCAATACTTGGTTTGCTTTATTGCATCTAATGTTAATTTCTTTATCCAATTTCCCATCTTCGGCAAATGTAGTTCCCAGATATTTAAACTCAGATGCCTGTTTAATGCCTTTGCACTCTATTGCTTTGTTTAGATCTGTCTTACTTTTTCCTATCGACATTACTTCTGTCTTTTCAGTGTTGATTCTCATGTTATTTGTTTTACATTCTTCATTAATGGATGTGAGATGTTATTGCAATTTCATGGCTGTATCTGCTATCAAGGCCTGGTCATCTTTAAAGAGTAATTCGTTGATCTTACTAACATTTTCATTCATAGGCTTGGCATTCTTGAATATACTGTCGATGTTGGTGATAAACAACAGTGGTGATAAGACACACCCCTGTTAATTAATTAGTTAGTTTGTTAGTTGGGTTATCCTCATTGCACTCCGGACATGTTCATAGGTGCTCAGATCCTCCCCTCAGTATGAACCCCAACATCCGATGGCTAATAGTACCAGTTCTATGTTGATTAACAAGTCTTCTGGCGTGTCCGGTGTGCGTCTCGTTTTTTGCTGTGCCGATCTTAATTCCCAAGTCTGCCATTCTGACGAGTGATGTGGATTCAATGCCACCAAAGTCCTCTATCCTTCCCATTTCTCTGAGGGCATTGATAATATCAGCATGATCCATAGGCTTACCGTCGGTAGTGATAGCGGATCCAGCCAACCTGTCAGCTCTTTCATTTCCATCGACGCCAGCGTGTCCCGGAACAAAAATAAAGGTGACTCCACGCACAGTGGACTTCTGTAATGATTCAGGCCATTGTCTTCGCACTGAACCTGCCTGAACCCTCCAGATCATACCCATTGAATCACTGAGTATACACACGCGGGTGTATTTTTGTGTTTCAAGCCAGGTGAACGCTTGCGTCACTGCCATCACCTTCATCGTCATGCTGCTGGTTGTCATGGAGAAGGCGCCGTTGGCTTCTTTGACTGTTCTGCCCGCTGAGCGTGCTGTAAACGCCCATGCGCTTCTTCTTTGGCGTATAACGGATCCGTCAGTATAGATTATTGCATCTGCTTCGTCTGAATTTTCACCGATGAGAGCGTTGACCTCTGCATTAACAGCAACAGGGTTCTCTTCTCTACATCGCCTGTTGAGTGTGACAATACAGGAAAATGTACAAATAAACGCCTGAGGCACAGGTATCCATTCTGCACCAGGTGTGATGTCGGTTAGGCTGCATATTTGCCTAATAACATCTTCTGCCCGACCTAGCCACGATTTCCTCCTTTTCAGTCTGTCGCCCTTTTCACTGAAAAGCGCTTGATGCAGTGGGTGTTTCTTATCAGCACATATTTTGAGATATGCCCGAGCCCTCCACATCCTGATCCTTTGGTTCATTGTTGGAAAGTCAAGTAGATACCTCATTGCTCCACAGGATGTGTCTCTTGTACATCCCGAAATAATGCGCATGGCTTCATTTTGCACCTTTTCCAGTCGTTCAATCTGGGTAGCACTGACAGTGAGGATGGCCAGAGCGTATTCAATGGGGGAAAGGACCAGACCGTAGAATAGAAGTATTAGTAGTCTTTGCTCAATATTGGAAGCAGCCATAACCCTCATTGCAGATAGACCTTTGCGTGCTTTTGTTATCACATGGTCAACGTGTTCCCTGAATGACAAGCTGCGATCGAACCTCACCCCGAGAAAAGTCATAACGTTGGTTCTGATCAATACATTATCACGCATTTTCACTTCTGGTAAGTCCGACTTGAAAATGTGATTGTTCAAAGAGAACCACGATACTGATGCCTTTAAAGGATTGACATAGGCATTGGAACCATCACACCAGGCGGCAATTCGATCGAGTTCTTTGTGCATAGTGCTGGCGATCTCCTGTCTATCACACCCTCGTCGATAAATCAAAATGTCATCAGCAAATGACAAAGTCCTTCCCTTTCCATTCAACTGCTGCTCAGTGATCATCACCGTATAAACGTTGAATAACACACCCCTGTCTTACTCCAGATGTTACTGTGAATGGATGAGATGTTCCCTGATTTATTCTAACTACACTTCTACAATCCCTGTATACACTTTTGCACACTTCGATGAGGTGTTCGCTTACTCTATATCTTGCCATTACTTTCCATAATAATTGTCTGTCGACTCTGTCAAATGCCTTCTCCTGGTCTACGAATGCCACAAATAAGTTCTTATTGTATTCAATTTTCTTTTCTATTAACTGTTTAAGTGTGAAGATTGCATCTGTGCAGCTTCTATTTCTCCTAAATCCCATCTGTTCTTCTGCCAGCTGTGGTTCTATCACTGGTCTAAGTCTTGTTTCTATTATCTTGGCATACATTTTGCCAACATGGCTTAAAAGAGAGATGCCTCGGTATTGACCGTATTCTCGTTTGCTTCCTTTGTTCTTCCACAATGGTATAACTATTGCACGTTGCCAATCAATAGGGACTGTTTGTTGTACCCATGCTGCATTAAATTTAAATATTCTGTGAAGCTATCTGATGCTGCTTTCACCTGCTGTTTGAATGATTTCTGTTGGTAATCTATCAGCTCTTGGTGCTTTATATTTGGGAGACTGCTTAATGACTTTTTTTCTATTTCATCCATTAGTATGTGTCGTTCTAACACTGTTGCTCTGGGCTCTTTAGTTGTTCTTTCCTGATGATCTCCTTAAGGATTAAAGAGCTCATTGAAGTATTCCCTCCATCTTTCTGCTATCTCGGGTGGATCTATCAATGCCTGCCTGTCTTATCTTTAATTTTTTCAGTGGGGTTGTAGCACGTATCTCTTTTCCGCATATTTTTAACTACTTTGAAAAGTTTTCTGCTGGCTGTTTTCTCATTTTCTTCTAATGACTCACCGAAACGTTCCCAGGATGCTTGTTTTGCTTTCTTGACACTCCTGTTGGTTTCTCTCCTTTGCAGTCTATAGTTTATATAATCTTCTTCTTTCTTTGATTTTATCCACTGTTTATATAAGTCCTTTTTCTTTTTAATTGCGTCTTTTACTTCTTCGCACTACCAAGGTGAATATTTGTTATTTCCCCGTCTGTTTCCGCTCTTCCGTTTTCCACATAATTCTTCTGCAATACTAAGCATAGTGTTTTTATATTCTTCCTCAGTATTGCCAACTACATGTGGGAGTTGTTGGAATGCTGTCTCTACTTTCTGTTGTAACTGTTCTTTTACTTCTTCCTGTTTCAGATTTGCTATCTTGGTGAGATCCTTGTTTCTGGATAATTTCTTTCTGTGTTTCTTTAATGTAAGATGTTTTGCTGTTAACACAACTATTTTATGGTCAGTGTCACATAGACCATTAGGAATTGCTCTTGAATCAAGAATTCTCATTCTTCCTTGAACTCTGGTAAGTATAAAGTCAATCTGGCTCTTGATGGAAACATCATTCCATTTTTACCAAGTGTAAAGTTGTGAATCCCTATGGTCAAAGAATGTGTTCGTAATAAAAAGATTGTGCTGGCTGCATAGATCCAATATTCTTTGACCATTTCCATTTCTATCACTGTTCTTAGCTGCATGTGGACCTAAAAACTGTTCGTATTCTCTTCTGTTATTTCCTACCCTCCCGTTGAAGTCACCCATTACATATAGTATGCTGCTTCCCTTAACTTTCTCTATCTCATCAGACAGATCGTCAAAGAATCCATCGTTCTGCTCTTCTGTATAATTATCATTGCATGGTGCATATAACTGTATATATGTTTCAGCTTGTTCTCCTCGTTTAATTTTCAAAGTGATATTCTATCTGAGTGATAATGTATGTCTAATATGTAGTTAGATATGTCCGGATGCACCAGGAAACCCACTCCATTCTTTGATGTTTGATGTTTCTCCTCCTGCATATATTAGTAAGTAGCCTCTGTGTATTTTTTTTTGTTACTTTTTCCCTTGCGTCTTATGTCAGCTAGCCCCATTAACTTGATTTTCCTTTTTTCCATCATCTCAATAATCTCTTCTGTTTTGTTTCCCAGGCCAGCGTTGTTAAGTGTTGCAATATTGTATTTCGCTTTTCTGTCTCGTAGTCCCTTAACATAGCCATAAGTAACGAGAGTAATGAGACTAATTTCATAAAAGTTAAACTAATTAACAGTTAAAGTTATAAACTGTATTTTATTCAAAGTAAGCCCCTTGTGCATGTACAGTGACGAGAAATACAGCAAGTGGCACGATCTAACAAACACTGGAACGGCCTCTGTAGTTTTTCTGTTGTTATGGCCCTTAAAGTCGATGTTAGGCCTTTTGGATGTCGTCAGTATTGTCAAAGAAGCGTCCTTTCAATGGTAACTTTTATTTTGGGAACAGAAAATAATCACAGGGAGACAAATCTAGAAAGTAGAATCGCAGGACATTGTATAAAATATTATAAGAAATGCATTCAGTGACACTGCCTATGATATTTTAAAACCACTTACATCACAGGCAACCATATCCAAGAACTCAGATATACAGACGACAGTATTCTTCTTTCCACCTTTTCAACAGTGTACAGTTTTTACAATCATTCATTCTGACAGTCAAACAGTGCAGTGAAGAAGAAAATCTTTTTTTTTTTTTTTTTTTTTTTTATTTAAAAAAAAAAAAAAAATATATCGTCTCTCACTAGATTTCCAGAGTTACCAATTAGCTGGCTCATAAGAAATGAATTCTCGCTCATTTCATCTTATTACCCTTTTTGTGGGCCAACGTTAGCCAATATATGTTAGCCCATGGTCACGACTGGCCAACTCAGCGATTAGTGGAATTAATTTTTAGTCATGGATTGCTATCATTCAAAAATCTTAGGAGTATATTTTAATTGTATTTATGTTTCAAACATCTTCCCTCCTTTCTGTCTGTCAGTCAAGCGCTGATTTTCGAGGTCGCCTCATTACAGTGATGCTTATGCATTTGCATAAAGGGGAATATGAGCACCTGTGAACGTGCCCAAAGTGCCATGAAGATAACCTACCTCATAGGTTTAAAATAGAATGAGCATATGTACATAGGTAACGGCTCAACTCATAGCTATACACAAGAATGTTCATGAATTCATGTAGTCCGTGAAGGTTTGTGAGCAAGATTGAGGGACCGACACAGACATTTGTGAAGCAAATATCCAGAGCCTATAGCAGACATGGTGAGTGTTCAGGGGAGAACATAAAAAAGCGACTGGCCACCGTGAAAGAGACTGAAACACCTCCTGTGTATCCCATAGACAGAAGTAGAACAAATACAGACGAGAAACAGCGATAGTGGTAATTCTTAACCTCCAGCAGAGAAGCGCGTTGTGAATATAAACACTGTAGAATTTATATTGATACAACAGAATAACGAGGAGTGCATCCCCCAATTTTTTTTTTTTTTTTTTTCAAAGAAGCATTCCGACAACCGCTGTCTGGTACAGAGGGAAAACCAGGAAGGGAATGGGGAAAAGGTTACCTTGTTTGTACACAGGTTAAGAGCTGAACGTCTGAGACGAAGCACATTAATAACATGCATTGGCAGCATTGCTCCTGAAATCCTAATTGCAGACGACTTTTCTTAATGTGAATGGATCTTGCTAGGCACACTGGACATCGCCATGGCCAATGATTCCCATGCCTAACTATAGCACAGTGTAACACTATCGTTGCGAACAGGAACAAAACGCATTGTAACTAGGCAATTTCTTTTGTTTGTGCGTGTTTATCTGCCTTTAATTCGTAATTGTTGTCATCTTTCTGTCTTCTTCTGTTCATATTCCGCTTGCTGCTAGGCGTCGCAGGTTAACAGATGAACGGTATCTGAGCAAGGGCACGCTGGTGTTCACGATATGATGTGATGTAAAGTCTCAAGGGGTCAATTCCTTGGGTCCCTCTTCTTCTTGGTCGCCCCGTACCTCGTTGTGTTTCTACTTTCATGTTGTATTTGTTTCAAGTATCCAGAAGAGAAGCCATGAGTTGTTAACCCTTAGGCTCGGTATTATGGATATCGCAACCCTTCAGTCTTGATTCCATGATAAATACCGTAAATCTGGGAGAAATGTGGCTTTTCTGTGAACCCAGACCACAAGGAGTTCGTCACCCGGTCACCGCGCAGTCCGGTATAGCCGACTACGCTAGCGAGCAGGGCCTCATGTTGTATACTCTCGCTGACGGCATCATTGTATGCATCTTTTTTAAATGGCCAAACCGTTTCAGTCTTTGTTTTTTTTTTTTTTTTTATGAAATAAATTATATTGCTCCAAAAGTTCTTCTATATCTTTGTTTCTCACATATTTTTTTTAGTTTTGTTCACGTTTTTTTTTTCCAAACATATAACTTTGCATGTGATAATTTTTATTTCTAGTTTTAGGTAAATCATCCCCTTCCACATATTTCATGTGGCATACATAATTAGTGATTTAGCGCTGAGTGGGTGGTACGGGTTATTATCATTATGCAATGAATTACAATGTTTTTAATATGGGCAGGTAATTTTCTTTTCTTCCCCGCCTAATAGCTCTCGTGGATGAAATCCAGTTGATCTTCTGTTTCTCGAATATTTTTGTCACAGTGTGTTGTTCCTATACAGTTTTATCATTTTGAGGTTCCGGGCCCCATTGTGGTGAAAACAGGAATAGACCCCCTCCCTCCTCAAGAAGCATGTCGTAAGAATCGACTGTTCGGGGGCTTCCTTTAAAGTCGGAGTGCATCTGCCTGAGAGGCAGGGGACCAACAATTAGCATACAATTAGGTCAGATCTGTTAAACGCAACACTGAGGATCTGGAATAAGACAAAATCCTGATAAACAACAAGAACTTTACCCCGGAGTTTACAGCCAGTGAACGGGAAAAAAAAGACCCGGCTCTCTAGCGTAGTCGGTTAAACCGGATTGCGCGGTGACCGGGTGACGAACTCCTTGTGGTCCGGGTTCACTCCCGGGGGTAGGCAGAAAAGCCAAATTTCTCCCAGATTTAGGGTATTTACAATGGAATCAAGGCCGAAAGGTTGCGATATCCATAATACCGAGCCTAGGGGTTAACAACTCATGGCTTCTGGATACTAAAACAAACAAACAAACGGGAAAAAGAAAAAAAGAAGATTTTTTAATAAGTCTTGGGTGGTTATATTAACAGCTTTTAATTTGCATTACGTTTCACATGTGTTGAATCTATAAGTTATGTTTCACATACGGCTGAGTCTTCTTTTTCTTCTCCTCCCTATTCTTCTTCAGCATTCCAAGCTCTTGAGGTTAATTTTTTGCAGATAATCACCGTCTCTATTCATCTCTTTGGTTGACCATCTCTTTCCTGCTGGTGATACAAAGCTTTTGCAGGTATGTCTGGATGCTATCTCTCCATCGTCTTCTCATCGAAAGAGTTCTAGAAAATGTATAACAAGCATTCATCTCTTTTATTTGTGTTCCAAGTTTCAGAGCCATATAAAACAACTGATCCGATTATTATTATTATACATATTTTGATCTTGATATTGCGAGACAGAGACTTCGCCTTTAGCAGATATTGAAGGGCATAGTATACTTTATTTTCAGACTGAAATATAGAATTTCTTCTTTATGCATGGTGAAGCAGCTGAAGTTTGACCGGAGTACTCATATGTTTTCGTTCGTATGATTTTCATATTATCGACTTGTGAGTGACCGGAATTTATATCCTTTCCCTGTCTTGTTATTACCATGTATTCTGTCTTATCTTTATTGATAGCTAGTCCCATTTAGTGAACTGCTTCTTTTAAGAAAGTTTTACTGTCTCTAGTTCATTTTCAATATCAGTGTCATCTGTATAACTAAGTATTTTTGTAGTCTCTATTATATAGAAACACTTCTTTCAATTTCCTTATAATTTTCTCTAGGGCTGAGTTGACAGAGCATCACCTTGCTTCAAACTAGACGTTATTGGAAAAGAATCTGACTTTCTGCCCTAATATGTTACTATAAATGTCTTCCATACATAACTAGTCAAGATGATTAATTTGTTTAGTATTCCAAAGTCATTCATAACATATAATAAACTATTTCTATGTACACTGTCATATGCTATTTTTAAAATCCACACAAACAGTATGTACATTTATTCTAAATTCCAAATTATGCTCTCCTTTTTGCCGTAAAACGAATATCTGATATACTGTTGATCTGTCCTGTCAGAAACCCTATTCGTAACCACCCAGTAGATCTTCGACGTATCGTTTTAGCCTGTATAGCAGTACCACCGATATTATCTTATAGCTTGTAGATGATAGTGATATTTCTCTATAATTTTCACGCATATGCTTGTCTCCTTTCTTGAAAATGGATATTAATAATGACTGTCTCCACGCAAGGGGTAATTTTTCCGTCTTTCAAACTAGTTTTATTAACTCATATATCTTTAAATGCAAAGCATAACCATCTTCTCTTAAACGTTCGGTAGCAATTCCATCAGCACCAGTTGTTTTATTGTTTTTAACCCGTGTTATGACATACAATGCTTCTTCAAAAATAGGCTCTTCAGTATTTAGTTCACATATTAGTATCTCTTCCTTTGGATAAGTATTTAGTAGAGTTTCACAATTTAACAATTCGGCAAAGTAAGCCTTTCATCTGTTATATATTTCCTTCTTTATGCCATTATATTCAGCCCCTTTGGTGGGATGTAATTTTTTGTGGTCATTTTTTAACCCCCCCCCCCCCCCACCGCGGCATTTGCAGGGGGCCCTGAATATAGACGGACCATAAATATGGCCTATCGGCTGAACGAGGTTTTCGGGACCATTCCACATGTGATCGTCATCCGCATAGTGGCACTTACATCACTATCTTGTGCTGATTGGTCTATAAAAATATAGGTCTAGCCCTATATGCCCTATAGCCTAAAGGTGTGAAAAAGGGTCCTCTACTTTACTTACTTTTTTTATGGTGGCACTTTGTTGAACCGGGTGTATATAGCTTGTGTGATGTGCTGGTGGGGTGCAACTTACCTACCTACCTTCATGCCACGAAAAATATAGACAGCTCGCATAATCCTCTGCCATACTTATTGACGTTTAGTTTCAGTATCTGTTGCCACATTTCTTCGATCTCACCAGCTGTTAGAGCATTTATCAGCATCTGTTGCATATGTTTCCTGCCAGAAACTCCAGCCTTTTATCCAAATATTGCTGTTCGGCTGACATTTAACCAGACTATCAGTGGGAATCCTCCATCAGCGAGTGTGTATAACAAACATATTGGGTATTTGTGACTGCAGCAAGATCCCGAGAATGTTGACAAAATACACAATCAAGTAGGTTAATGACTGCGGGAAATAAACTAGCATAGACAACTCAAGCTGTATAGATGAGATCAAATAACTATATTCTTCATCATCATTATTATTAGTATTATTATTATCCTGATTTTTCTCTTCTGCTGTAGAGTGAAGGATTAGCTAGTGGTCGAGAGGGGACTGACTAATACGTGTAAATGCACAGTGACATGATTATTTTGTCCTGTTGATCTCTTTTTTGCTGATATCAGTATGTCTCAGACGTAACTGAGAAAACGTGACAACAATATACCAGACTCTGGATGATTTGTCATGAGTTGGTAGATGGCCTATGCTCACTTAGTAGAGAGAGGACAGAAAACGAAATAAGATTATTGGTAGAAGGCCTATGCTCAGTTAGTAGAGAGAGGACAGAAAACGAAATAAGATTAGTGTTGCAGCATTCTAACGAGATACCCAGGCTATTTCATCTTTTATTTCAGTTTACGGGTACAGCGTGTAGATCCCACAGTCTCTTAGTATCGTTTCGGCTAGGTCGAGGATAGTTTATGGGGATGGCTTTTCGGGCATCTCTCACAAGTGCCGATATTTGAGATTTGCTTTAGTGTCTGAGGTTCGTAACTAATGACACAGTATGAATTCGAATATGCTACTTTAGTGAAGATATTATTATGTGTTTAAATAATTAGTTTACTTTACAACGAATTAGTTTAACATATGAATATGATTTAAGTATGTCATTAAAAAGTAAAATCCGTACTAAGGCTTTAAAAAAAACCTAATAAATAGAACAAAAAAAGTATATTTACTAGCACACATTATGCCGGACATTCCTTGGACAATCAGAATGCGTGTTTGGAATATTCACAACTAGGCTCAGACAGAGAGACAACGTATCACAAACATTCAGAAAAAGTGACTTTTTCATGACCCATCGTGAGAGGAGAATCGTCGAAATATGATGTGACAACTACAAACTATATTCTGTGACAACTACACAGATGCACAGAGGTACAGAGGAAAGCACACCAGAGAAGATGTGTAGCTATTTTGATGGTGACAATGAAAGGTGCCAATTCAAGAATAAACACATATATTTCGGTGGTCAAATGTTCAAACTGAATCGAGACTATGAATGTTTTTTAACCCATATAGCAACCAGGTCAACGTTACCTAAAATGGCTACTGGGAAAATGCTGTGGAACGCAAAGTATGCCAGCGAGATATTGAGTATATCGACTTTCCGTAGCTGCTTTATTTAACGCGTGTTAAAAATAAACTCTTTTATAAGTGCTTAGGAATAATGATCAGGTGGTAATCGCGGTTAGAACTTCATTTCAAACGGGTTACCTAATAGTTCCTCCTTCGATGTCCCAGCGAAAACCACACGTAGCATCCATCACTGTTCTTTTTTTTTATTTTTTATTATTTTTTTTTAATAAAATTAACACAGATTGCATATTGGAACTGCAACAACATACACACGTATTAACTGCATAAGGCAGCAGTCAAAGGTGCCAAAATAAACTGGCTGACACTAAAAATACAGTTCATTGTCGATCGCAGCATAGATAACAAATGATTAGTTGCACACGCAATTATTCGCATTAGTTACCACAACTGTTCTGGCAACATACCACTCGTTATTTTCTGAATCTGCAGTTCACAACACAAACCAAGTTGAGCACAGCTGAAAAACATTCCAAACAATAGCTCACAACGTTGCAACATAAACTCGCTCAGTAACTGGGCGACGGAGCTATATCCTTTTTATTCTGTATGTAGAAAGAAATACAACAGGAGACTATTGTCAGAAGCGAAAACTTTCTATGACTAAATACAGTAAACGTACCTATCCGCAATATTACCTGGAACAAATGACAAATGGACGGTTAGTTCATCGGAGAGACCTTTATCGGACAGACTTTAGCAGTTGCCAGTAGCACAGACAGACGATGATGTGATTATTTTGGCTGTAGGGATTTAAAAGATCTTTTCCACTGGGCGCTCGGACTAGTCTACCGAGGTCTATTCCTCACGACGTTCCGTGTCCACAGCAGCTTCGCCCAAATGCTTTAGTGTCCGTTTACGCTTGTTTCCTCGCGAGCCCAGTTGCTTCAGTACATTTTATGTGGAGGTGATGTAAAGCCCTCTCGCGCCTACCTCGACGGCGAAGAATTTGCTGTGCACCCCTCATCGCTCCTCAGAATGGCTACGAGATCGCTGCATTTCTCCAGCTTATACGGATGGTTTTCTGTACTCCCCTACTCGTTAATTACGCTGAGCTTTATCAGGATTAGTAGATGGCGTTCTGCAGCAAAGTACAAAACCATGTTTGGTCTTAGATCAGTATTTTATATTGCTTCGGGGTATTTCTCAAAACCAGACAGATCAACCGCCGGTCGCTAGACCCTCACACAGTTGGGCATGTGTAGAGCATAAGCGACTTTGTTGAATGTAAGTTAAGAAATCTGCACAGCCTTTAATAAGTCATAGGAGGGACATTAGGACTGGCCCTCGCATTGGCCCTCATCCGGCCTTTGTCCACAGTATCGGCCAACTTTTTCATGACCTTACTGTGGCGCTTGTGTATCGTCCCTGGCCTAGGTCTTTTCTGCACATGGAAAATACGTGCTCGAGCGTCTGCTTTGCTCTGCATAGGGGACGTGCCAATAAGAATGAAACTGTCGATGTAATGGGCTGCACAGAGACAAAACAAACAAAAACACACAAAACATGATCTGAAATAGAATATGCATTGAGAAAGTGAGAATGCATAAGAGAACAGCAACTAACCAGCACGAACGTTGGTAAAGTAGGTATAGGAGTAGAAAGATTAGAATAGAGGAATGGCTAATTAAGTATTTTACCTCAGAATAATGCAATGAACTCTAAGGCAGATACTTAATTAGCCATTTAATGCATTATCTCCCCCCCCCCCCCCCCACACACACACACACACATAAAACTATACAGGGAAAAGAGGGAGGGGCAGAACCAAACATTCACTAAAACTACGTTTTTGTTAAAAAAAAAAAAAAACGTCTTGTGTAACAATTTACATTCCTGCAAATAATATTAATTATAAAAGTAATATTAATAATAATACGGGTATGTTTCAAAGACGTCATTTTACTGTGTAACTAGCATTCCTTACCTAATAATGAACAAGCAAAATACACAATGCTTTTACACCAGAAAATTAAAAATATTAATGTTAACCAAATAATATAAATGTTTTGAAAAAAGACTAGGCGCCGAGACAATTCATTGTTAATGTCACAGAGAGGCACCAAATTTTAAAAAAGATTATAAAAAGACAACAGCTAAAATGTGTTGTGACAAATGGAAATATTATTGGGAGAAAAGATCTTTAGATGGGTAGTAGAAGACTATTGTGTACAGACTTTTACACTTTGAGTATATAAAGGGTAGCACATTTTTAAAAATACATAGTAATGGAGATCGTGAGCTTGACAGCTCCCTTTATTTAAAAGTTAGTTGCGTATCCTCTACAGGACGTTGCAGAACCAACCTCATTGGCTGTTACGGTTTTCTAGGCAAATTTACGTTCAGTTGTTTGCCATTGCTACTAAACGGTCGGCACTTGGTTCACTGTCGAAACCAACGCAAGACGACCTGCTGCTAAATGGTCTTCAGCTGGGATCAAACCCGGCACACCTGCATTACGAAGAGCTTTCGCAGCGCATAAGCCACGGAAACCGACGCACCCTTAATCACAAGCGTGTTTATTCAGGGCAGCCTGGGTAGAGTAGCATAGAGATGTTTGCCTGTCAGCCCGAGTGTCGTGAGTTCGAAATCTGCAAGATGCGAAATTGTATAATTCTCCTACAGCTAAACGATTAAAGCATTCTACCATAGGTACCGGGGAATATATTAGGAAGTTATTGCACCTGGTGTGCTGTTGATCAGATTATATGTCAATTATACACCATGACACACGGGATGATCGGATAGCCTGTCTTTACTACTCTACTCCTGTTTCTGGAAGAAGAAGAAAAAAAAAAAAGCTAGTAATTAAGACCGTTGTCAAGCTCGAAATTGATCTAAAAAAATATAATAAGCCTCAGAAATCCTGATTTTCAAATTTCGCTGTGCGCTCTCTGAGCAGCTTAGATCATTAACAGAACCGAACTGTCTCAGGACCAAATAGCAGGAGACTCGAACGAACAACATAAAGGACCCTCAGAGAGACATAAATTAACAACATGAAAACCTATAACAATCAGAATAAAAGAGGCACATCTAACAACAAGAGCAGACAAAACAGGACCCAAACGGGTCCCAGACATATAGGGATAGACAAAACCCAAGGATAGGAAAACTATGCTATCAGCCCTGGAATAAATACACAAAAACCAGTCGGTACACTTGGCCCAAAAAAACCTGACAATAAATGTAACCTAACGCTCCTCACAGCCAGAGCTGTTTGCAGCAGGTTGAAGGTAGTCGACTTTTTAATTCGAATTGAAATAGAATTTGCCGAAGACTTGAAAAACGTGTCTTACAGACTTGTAAACTTCGCGACAACTTTTTAGGAAAGCTGCCTGTATCACTGAATAGTCTGTGCATACACCAGCAATTCTACACGACGGCGTCACGGAAAATTGTATCTACGTTCCCCACAACAAAAACAACACGAGAATCTACCAGCTAACAATCTTGGCGCTGACAGAGAAAGGATGGACAAGGACAATAGCATTCATTCACACGTCTGGCAACATAAACAAAAGCCACTGACCTGCCAGGAAGCCCTCTTTTGTTGTCATGATTCCCTCAGTCTAGGCTTCGCTTGCCATAGCAAGAACAAAGGAAAACGTGCCTGTGTTCTTTCAACAGCTGAGCATTATTTCTGTCTATCCTGTTTTAAAGGTCTTAACTGTCACATGGTATCATACACATACATACACACACACACACACACACACACACACACAAACACACACACACCTGCTCACGCACACATGCACACACACATCCATCAAATCAGGTGTGACCTGTGTTGCTTTGCATTCTGTGTTTTTTTTTTCAACTTTGGGATTGAATACTTACATATTACATCCAGTAACTCAAAGAAACAATTATCAAATCAGAATCCAGAAGGGACTTATCCCTAAAACACCGTTCTTTCGTTTAACAGTGATATATTACAGCACCCGACGGTCACAAAGTACCATGTAACACAATCAGACTTCATTGTATAACATTTATTCATTTTTCAATTTCTTTTTTTTCCGCTTGGGCTCGCAGCGGATTCCTCTATTTCAAGATATCTATGGCACTGCAACATCAGGTGGTCAGTAGTGCCGACAAAATTTCCTGTAAACGCCCTCACCCTCACACGAGGAGCGGCTTTCCGAACGGTTATGATCTGGGTTCGAATCCTCGGTAAGGCTTGGGATTTTTTTCTGTCGGGGGCAACACAAAATTCTTACCTACATTGTTCTGGCGACAAAACTAGCAATGCAGCCGTAAATACTCAGGCTGAAAGACCTCCCCCCCCCCCCCCCTCAACCCTCTTTGCCTACACCGCAAAAAAAGGTATAATAAAGGCAGTAATTGACAGTCCCCCCCCCCCCCCCCCCCTTTTTTTTTTAAACCACACACGCGCACACACAAATACACAAACTATTTTTTAATGTATGAAACACATATTTTTAACATTTTGTCATCCCCCCTCCAGTGACTACACCTAGGTAGCCGGCATGCCTCTTCCTTCAACTACCTCTAGGTTAATTCATCAACGTTCGTGGTAGGACTTTTCTTAGTTCCTCATTTTGAGCTCATTCTTTTTCAGAGCATGTTGTTGGTTCTTTGTTTGACTCAGAAGAACCCATAATGTTGGTATTTTCCTTCTCATTGCAAAGTATGATTCGTTTATATATATATATATATATATATATATATATATATATATATATATATATATATATATATATATATATATATATATATATATATATTAGGGCTCTACCAAATAGTGATTTTCACTATTCGGCCGAATACGAATAGTGGGACCAACTGTTCGGCCGAACACGAATACGAATAATGTATCATCATCATCAGGTTCCTTGCTGACTGGCCTGGGCGATCATGCCTCTCCACAATCTGCTATCTCCTGCAGCATGTATCAGTTCGTGTGCTGACACACCTCCATGCCATGCAACAAGACTGTCAAGAATCTTCTATCGTTGTCTTCCTCTATCCCTCCTTCCACAGATCTTTCCATTGGTCACCAAATGTTCAATTTTCTATCTTCTCATAACATGGCTGAAAAAGGACGACTGTCTCCTTCTGATGTCTGTGATTAGTTGTTTTCGGGGTCCCGCCTCTTTCAAAACCATCGTTTGCTCGGCCGTTCGTTCTATGTAATTTAAACGCACCTTCATATTCTCGTTAGCAATATCTTCAAATTTGATTTGGGCGAAGACACCCTGAGAAAACAAAAAATGCATGATCTCTCTCCCTCTCTCTCTCTCTCTCTCTCTCTCTCTCTCTCTCTATCTCTCTCTCTCCTACACACACAGACACACACACACACACACACACACACACAACGCACACACACTGCGGTTGGCATTTTATGCAGTTTGTACCACGCAACCGGGTCGCAGTTTCCCCCGCTACGACAGACTTAGGCAACATCAACTATTGTGTTAATGAGAGAGTTATTTCAGTCCATCACAGTGTATGCAGAAACGGCAGTAAGGTAACCACTATTCATATTCGGCCCGACCGCAACTATTCGGCCAAATACCGAATAGTTATTAGGCCCACTATTAGGCCCCGAAGCGAGTATTCGGTACAGCCCTAATATATATATATATATTATATATATATATATATATATATATATATATATATATATATATATATATATATATATATATATATATTGTTTTATGATTTCCAAATGAAAGTTGCTTAGCGCCATAATCTGATTTAAAATGCTTTTTTGTTGAAATCAAATGTATGTTTTCTGGGAAGGCTAACTCGGTCAACAAATGCTTACTGAAGCCGGATGTGTCGTCCGAAAAGCGCAAATATCACAGCCTATGCTGTGAACGGACACAACGCTGTTACATCTTCGGACAAACGCAGAAAAAGAAATGCATGGTTTGACTGGCAAGGTATCAATCATCCTCATGTGGGATGTAATTTTTTGTTGAAGCCTCACCCTGGCTTTTCCTGGGGGCCTGAATATATCCGGGCAATAAATATAAGTCCTTAGGCCTGAAAGGGGTTTCTGGGACCTCCCCACGGGTAATCCTCATCCGCATGGTGGCACTTTGTGTCACCAGGTGTTTATCGCTTTCGTGATGTCCTGGTGGGGTACAACTACCTACCTTGACTGGCGGAGCGATTAGGGTTCTTTATTTTAAGTCCTGTCACAACTCATGTACTGTATATTGTTTTGTTGTCTTTTTCTTTCTCTATGTCCATATTTTTTTTTTCTGTTACCTTTTGGTCACGTTTTCTAGTTCTAATTTGGTCAGAAAGGGCGACTCTCTCTCTCTCTCTCTCTCTCTCTCTCTCTCTCTCTCTCTCTCTCTCTCTCTCTCTCTCTCTCTCTCTCTCTCTCTCTCTCTCTCTCTCTCTCTCTCTCTCTCTCTCTCTCTCTCTCTCTCTCTCTCTCTCTCTCTCTCTCTCTCTCTCTCTCTCTCTCTCTTGCATTGTGCAAATTGTAAGTGTGTCCTAGTCCTTTTAAAAACATTTAGGCGGCAAATGTTGACTGTTAAGGAAATCGCAAAGTATTTTTCTGTATTCCTCAACAATTCTTGTTGTTGCTGTTGTTGAAAATGGTTCCTTTTCACACATGTTTAAACATTTTAGAACGCATTGAAAATTCACAATGTTAGTGTTATCTTATTTATGCACATTTCTAATAATTTTTTTTTTTTTTTTTTACGTTGACGCCAATTTTAAACCTAAGGTGCAGAGATGGATGAACAATCAGAACTTTCCTCCAATGTTCACAGCCGTTGAAGGCTAAGAAGAATAAGAAGAAAATATGTAATCTCTATTAGGCTACTGGGATAAAATTATGTTTTAGGTTGTTTCCAGAAATGTATGAAGTATTTTAGACTGCTTCCTATCTATCTCTATTGTCTTCTTCACTTTTACCGGGTTGTAGCCCAGTGTCGTGGTTTAAAATATTTGTTTTAAGCCTCTCGCGTGATTTGAGTGACAGTTTTCTGGATCTTCTGGCCGTATTCAGCTACTCTATCTATCCATTTTTTCCTGGGTCTTCCTCTGGCCTTTCTTCCAGGTGTTCTACTGTAAAAGGCCTTATAGGCAATCTGATCCGGTTGCATTCTTACTAAATGGCCAAACCAATTCATTCTCTGTCTTTCAATATGTTTCATGCATGCTTCTGTTCCAACGTTGTCTCTAATGCTGTCGTTTGTGACTC
>CAJHNH020002742.1:65000-90000 GCA_905116865.2 Candidula unifasciata
AGCCAGCGAACGCGAAGAAGACGAAGAAGAAGAAAGTGGAACACTTTTCGTGTTTCTATGGCGTCATGTATAGTATAATCTACATTGTATGGACACAGTAAGATAGTAGCATGTGCCCCTCACAGTGTGTAGAATTTCAGATAATTGAGATAATGCTGAGATGTGTTAATTCCTATCCTAATGTACGATCATGACAACATGTATTCTCTTCTTCTTTTGTTTTCTTCCAGGTCTGAACGAATTTTTCGAGGACTACGACACGTATGAAACCTATACAAATACTCCCAAGGATCCGGTCTTCTTGACCACGGATACAAATATTACTGTTCGAGAAGGAGGAAGAGCCGAGCTGCCTTGTTCTATACAGCATCTGGGAACCAAAAGGGTAATTTCATATCTGCAATTACTTTTATCTACTTTTATCATCATAGTCAATGTCGTGTGACGTTCTCGTTGTATACCAAATTTAGGAACCTAAAGATAATATCTACAGTTAGTTTTATTCTCATGGTCAATGCTCTGTGACGTTCTTGTTATATACCGAATTTGGGAACCTAAAGATAATATCTACAGTTAGTTTTATTCTCATAGTCAATGTCCTGTGATGTTCTTGTAGTATACCAAATTTAGGAACCTAAAGATAATATCTACAGTTAGTTTTATTCCCATATCTATGTCCTGTGACGTTCTTAATGTATACCAAATTTAGGAACCTAAAGATAATATCTACAGTTAGTTTTATTTTCATGGTCAATGTCCTGTGACGTTCTTGTTATATACCGAATTTGGGAACCAGAAGGTAATATCTATAGTTAGTTTTATTCTCATGGTCAATGTCCTGTGACGTTCTTGTTATATACCGAATTTTTGAACCAAAAGGTAATATCTACAGATAGTTTTATTCTCATGGTCAATGTCCTGTGGCGTTCTTGTTGTATACCGAATTTAGGAACCAAAAAAGTAATTTCTATAATCACTTTTATTCTTATCGTCCATGTCATGAGATGTTCTTGACGTGTACCAAAAGTTGGAACCAAAATGGTTAATAACTACAGTTCCTTTTATTCTCATATTCCATGTCATGTTGTTGTGAAATAGTTTGATATCACACCGCCATATATCTTATTTTACCATCTAACAAGCCTGTAGGATTCATGATTAATTGAGGTCATTCTTTTCTGGGTCTAGTACTAGTTGAGTCTCTGAGAAACCAGTAACTGCTTACTGTACGCCGAATCTGGAAACCAAAAAAACAAATACTTACAATCCCTTTTTGTCCGTGACGTGTGACTCTGATATTCTTCTGTACAGCATCTAGAAACAAAACCAAACACACACTTACGCACACACACACACACACACACAAATATAGTAATTTCTACTATTCTGTTTATTTTTTTTTTATAGTCCATAAGGTGTGACTTTCTTCTTTCTTATAACAGCATGTAGGAGTCCAACGGGTAAAATATATGTCTTCTTTCAGTATGGCTTGTGGTGTAACGTTGATCTTGCGCCATACAGCATCAGAACTGAACTGAGCTGAGCTAAGAACTGACACCACGGTACTCAGGACATTGCCATAAATGCTCCGTGTTCATGTTCAGCAGCGAGCGAAGTGTTCCAGCGTTGATAATACAAGTTACGCTCTGATTATCCATACCTTTCCATCTGAGCGTCGGTCAGCATATATATATATATATATATATATATATATATATATATATATATATATATATATATATTCCTGAGCGCTGGTGAATTTTGCAGAACCCTATTGTAGTCCTAGGGAGATATTGCATGGCTTAGAGATTCATATACCCAAACGATGGGTGGTAACCATATTTGAGTGCAGGACACCAGTTAACTAGCTAGTGACAAAATCTTATTTCCATGAAAGTTTACATTAAAATATTATCTCTGTCTCTATTGTAGGTATCCTCAAGATCTAGTGCTTCCACTACCTTCACTTGTCTATTCTAGAACCTTTCATAAGTGGCAGCATTTGACCATGTATCTTTCCCCGGTCGGTAGTCATCCAAACCTCTAAGGACGAAGATGACTAGGATGAAGACGACGGCGAAAATGAAGACGACGAAGAACAAGAGGAAAACGAAGAAGGCGACAACAAACAAAAAAGACCAAGAAGTAGACAAGTCGAAGAACTACAGTTATTAAACTTATATTATGTTATAGTATTGAGACAGCAAACTTCTGTCTACATACGATCATAATCCGTTTTATTCATCGCTATCACATGCTACTAATGTATGATATGTCACTATTTATAATTGAGAAACGAAATGTAGCAAACGCGGAAATGAAATGGAGCATGTTTGCTTAAACAGCTAGAAGTGATAAAATCAGTTGATCTGGGTTCGTCATGGTAAAGATCCGACATCACAGCATTCGGGCTCAAAAGCCAGCGAAGAGTACTAATAACACTCGTGATAGCTGGTCAACTACTCGCCCTGCATTACCAAAACCCCTACATTACCCCCACACCCTTTGCCCTTCCCCAGTCTGTTTCTTAGTTTGTTTTAAAGCTTGGTTCACTGTCATAATTGTAATTCTTGTCTTCTCTGTCACATGTCTCACTTATTATTCATATACTTGCAGACTTCTTTCATTGAGTCCTTTATTATATATAATAGTACCTACTTATATTTTGTTCTAATTTTACTCAATATTGATTTGTCACAGTCTATTCCCACATCAACTTACTCCAGACGTTTCTTCAAACTTAATATTTAAATTAAATTCCCCTGAGTACTTATTGCGTGTAGTAGACTTTTAGTCTTTGTTATCGTCTGCTCCATTGTTATTATATTTAATGACCTGTATAACTAGACCTCTTCCCCCAGAGGCCATTACCTTGTAGTAGTGGTGGAGCTTGAGAGCCTCAGTGATTTAGTGAGCTATACCGGCGGGAACGTATGTTCCTGGCCTGGTCACCCAAGCCGGACAGGTCATTGGTGAGGCGCCAGAAAAACAATGGCCCTCCGGTCCTCCAGGTTTGCGGGTTAGGAGCAGTGTTGACAGCTCTGCCCTGTTAAAAAAAAAAAAAAAAAAAAACTACAACTTCAAGAGGAAATAAGTGCTCTGAACGTCCAGCGGTCTTGGGACAGATTTCCTCTGTAAGCATAAACAGCATGGGCGAAAGCCGAAAGGAAGCCCATGATGGTAAAACAAGTCTACTGTACGTCAAAACCAAATTAAGAATTGGCTTCTGGAATGTAACAACCATGTTTGAAACGGCCAAAACAGCCCAAGTAATTAAAGAAATGCAGAACTGAGAAAAAAAGGGGGCGCCCAAAAACAACATGAAGACGAACGATGAAGAGTGATCAGAATGCGGCATCTCTGACATGGAAAACTGCACTGGGAATTGCACAGGACATGAGAGCATAGAAAGTCCTCTCTGAAGCCTCATGTACCACTAGGAACAAGGAGAATTGATGTTGATGATGATAACTAGACCTGAGTCAACTATTGTTCCGTGGAAAGGACACTTGCCTCCTGGTGGTGTGTTTATTTTTGTGAACCATCATCGAAAAAGAATCACTTCATCTGACACCCGGTCGCCCATAGACTCGCCGGTAGGCGATTTAATCGCCGGTCGGAACATCATTTTGAGTCTTCTCTGATCGCATCAATACTCAGGAAACTTTTCAGAGCTCTCGGTGGCGTGCAATGCTAAGTCATTTTAAATAGCGCCGTAATTTAGTCACAATTGTAACCTAAAGCTGCCCCTTCAAGGATTGTTCGTTGAACTTGAAGATTTTTGTTTACCAGCACGCAAAGCTACTGTCTGCCTGCAGGCGGTGTGTTAATTTTTGAGATGCTTCATCGAAAAGGAGCACTTTTACTCCTTCATCTCTTCCACTCGCCTCTCGTCCTCATTCTTTTTTCATCTTTTTAATCGTGTGTTTTCAGTGCCCTCTTAGAAATGCTGTTAAACATATTGCCCTTTTAACAAGCATGGCATAAAAGGTGACTAATTGACAGTTTACTAAAATCAGATGTGTTGTGTCGAAAGGAGCAGATATCACATCTTCTTAAAGCCTCACCATGTTGCGTTGTTAGTCATGTCTGGTTCGTGTACTTCAGTCAATTTTCAAATTGTCCAGCATCTTCTCTCTTAAACTCCCTCTGCCTCTCTTTCCCTCCAGCTTTCCTAATGTCACGATATACTCTAGTTTTCTAGCTCTCATGACATGACCAAAGAATGTAGATTGTCTCTTTCTGATATAGCGTCAGTTCTTTTCGGGAGTTTCTTTCAAGACATTTTCAATGCACTTTTTTAATCTGTACAAGGCATTCGTAATTTTTATTTTAAACAGCAGTTTGGGCAGTCTTGAGCCTGACGATTTAGGACTGCAAAGCTAGTACAATCGCTGCGACCAATGCAATTAAACATGTGATTTTTGACCGCCTGACAGAATAAAAAAAGAGATTACTGTATCGAGGATTTGAACTTGGGTCTCCCGAATGAGAGCTTAAGTTGTAACGGTTCGACCACCTTACACCACACACAGTGCACCCATTGTTTTGTTATTAACTTTTTTATTATTGAAAAAGAATGGAAAGAAAAAAGATACATTAACTTCCAAACATAGAAAAATGGGTTACCACCTACTCCGCCCATGCACACACACACACACACACACACACACACACACACACCAGCGCATTCATTTACACCCAGATCGTTCCCATGGACACTTCAGAATGCTACCAATCATTTGTTTAACGGCCCTGATAACCTTCAGGTCAGACTATCGATCTGTCTGTCTGCGTGTTCATTCTCACTATGTAGCTGTCTGTATGGTTCTTCGCCACTCTTCATGTATATGTGTCTTTGTCCTCGCGCCACCGATCCATGAAAGCATTTGCCTTTAAAAAATCAGCTTCTCCAGAAGACGTTAGGTCAACTCTTTAGTTTCTTAACTGTTTTAATTATACAAAGAAACTGAAAATAAAATGAGGCTGGCGGTATTCTTATTTTTGTCTCTACTCATGGAATGCCTCACGGCATTAGTTGAAAAAGATATCTCTGGGACGGGCCCTTTTCTTCCCTTCGTATATAGTACCTTCGAGCGTCTCTGATTTTTGTGTCTGGTACATGTTTTGCGTAGTCGACCTCTGGCTCTGTTACAGCTATATATGCATAACATTGCTCTCTGCGGTGCCCTGTCTGATGCCAGTCTTGTTACATGGCAAAACCATTTGACCTGCTGTCTAGCTATAGAGTTCAGTATTTGTTCTGTGCCGACTCTCTCTCCTGATTTCATCGTTCCTAAGTCGATCTTTCCTCTTTACACATTTGGCTTTTAATTTATAATATTTAAATGGCTGACTAAATTAAGAACTGGTGGGCTGAATAATAAGGATGCTAGCTTTAATTTGGCCAGGTTGAATTTTTTTTAATCTCTCTCTCTCTCTCTCTCTCTCTCTCTCTCTCTCTCTCTCTCTCTCTTTCTCTCTCTCTCTCTCTCTCTCTCTCTCTCTCTCTCTCTCTCTCTCTCTCTCTCTCTCTCTCTCTCTCTCTCTCTCTAGGGTAAAAAATAAATATCCTTATATGCGCAATCACACAGCGATTGCAATAACCGCGCGGCTCTAAATCACCTAGTTCCTGGCCCTCCAATACTCTTTGTCTAAAAGTCCTTTTAGCAAAGTAGCCATAACAAGTGGTGATCACAGGCAGTAAGTCAAGCAATTTACTGAAGTGTTCATAATTTACATAGTTGTTTCATCAGCACTATTATCATTATGTGCTGTTTTGTTCGTTACAATTGGCCCCCGGTCGATTCCACCATTCCGCGCTAACCCTTGCAGTCCTTTTGTTATCCCATATGTAACTTTCTCTGGCAGATATTTAAACAGCAAAGGTAAGTAAAGGACCACTTTCCACGCTTTCATATGTATCAGACATCTAAGGTTAGACCTATATTCTATTGACCAATCGGAACTCAGTGGGTGATGTAATCAGTATCAAGGAGACCGCCTTTGCATTCCAGTGCTTGTACCGGGTACCCGCTCAATGCTGGGTCGATCTGTGAGTCAAATTCATTTCTTAAACATGTCCGGCTCCGTTAGAATCCGAACCCACGACCTTCTGATCCTCATGCGAGCGTCTAGCGATTTCCCTGGTAGCTGCGTGATCTCTCGGAAATATTTGTCGTAGAGGTATTCTTTTACGTCTTCGTCTTCCCTATCCATTTGTTCTTACTTTAAGTCAAAAGTAAGTTAAATTAAAGATCCCTTTTTACTCCTTGGGAGCTTTGGGCATATGGGAAGAGCACCCATACTTTTACAGACCAGTCGGCACTAGGTGGTTAATGTGGTCAGCATTACGCCGGCCGTCTTTACTTTCCCAGGACAGCCATCCTGGTACCCATTTAAAGGCTGGGTCCACCAGCGACGCCCTATGTCTCACTTTTAGTACACGTTTAGTTATTCTTTAGTTCCTTTGGATGATCACAGTATGTTGGTTGTTACGTGAAGGATGGGGGACTCTTCTAGAATGTTTTGCTGATTAGAGATTTGTAATCGGAGCTGAGATATCTCGTTGACTAATTCTTGTAATTCCAAATATTATTTATCAGCTGAAAAATAGTTATTGGTCGTATTTTATAGCGTTAAGTCAGAACATACATTCTAATCTTCAGTACCAACAGATTATCGACCTACCGTTTTTGTTATTGTTACGTGGTATTCATTTTCTCACGTCATCATTAACATTTAATTTTTTCGATCGTTGTATTGTATAAAAACCTATTTACTGTTTTACCATCTATCTTATCATTTGTTTTAGCATTATCGCTTATTTTTCTTTTCATGAATGTACAAAAGCATAAACTGTGTCTAATTTCTCTAATTAATTTATGGTTGTCATGTGCCTCTGGAAGGACCGCCTAAAACTATACTATTCTTCGTATTATCCTCATAAACAACGTATTAAATGTGTATTGCCCTGACTGCTAAATACCTGTAATTCGCACGGATATAGCAAAGTGATTATATATATATATATATATATATATATATATATATATATATATATATATATGTGTGTGTGTGTGTGCGCGTGTGTGTGTGCGTGTGTGCGCGTTTGCGTATGTGTGCATGCGTGCCGTGCGTGTGTGTGCGTGCATTTACACCATACAGTTGAACACGGAAACTAGGAATTTGACAGATCAAGTTTATCAAAGGATGATTTGGTTCGCTGAGGAATTATTCTGTTTAGTGATTAAGTAAACTATATTTACTGCTGCTGAGCTGACATCAAAGAGTAACTGAACACAACACAAACTGGCGCTAGAATACTTAACATAGGAAAATTAACAACAACAAAAAGGCTTGCACACATCTAAAGATGTGATACGAAATCAAATGCTCACAAAAGAAAAAGTTCAAATTAGTTAAAAGCAGAGAGAGAATCGACTTCATTGCTCTAGGTTTGATCCCATATGGCTTAGTCTCTCTCTCTCCGTCTTTCAAAACTGTCCCACAAAGCATGAACTCCGTATCTCCTGTGACGCTCTTCTGTGATCTCCGTAAGAACTGCACTCATAAACTGAACGGCGCAGCTGTGAAATGAACCCACGAATCTAGGAGCGCGAGGCAAACAGCTTGACCATTTCCCCAAGTAGACCCCCTTGTGAGACTGAAGCCCAGCCGTACTGGCCGTTTTTAATTACGTTCATGTAGAATTTACATTAAAATCACAAGAGGTCTAGTGGTAAGGCTCCTGGTCTTGATGCCATACCCGCAGCATTTTTTTTTAAAAGGTGGTAATGTCCTCATCGAGAAATTACACAAAATATTACAACTTATATGTCAGCAAGAAATACTTCCACAAGACTTCAAAGATGCAACAATCGTACATTTGTATAAACGTAAAGGAAACTGCCAGGTTTGTGACAATCACCGTGAAATCTCTTTTGTCTATTGCTGGTAAAATCCAGGCTAGAATTCTCCTTAACCGTCTTACGGTGCATCTTGACAAGATCTCCTGCCTGAGAGCCAGTGTCGCTTCCGAAAAGAGCGAGGAACCATTGACCTGATTTTTGCTGCTCGCCAGCTCCAGGAAAAGTGTCTAGAACAAAACTGCGACCTCTATTCTACCTTCATAGACCTCACAAAGGCCTTTGATACAGTCAGTAGAGGAGGACTGTTGACAATCATGGCTAAATTTGACTGTCCTCAGAAGTTTATTAGGATTGAACAGAAGTTCCATGAAAGTATGCAGGCCAGAGTGCAGAAGAAGGGAAAACTGTCAGATCAAGATGGTGTAAAGCAGGGATGTGTGCTTGCGCCAACCTTGTTTAGTATGACATTTGCTGCAATGCTTGTCAATGTTTTTGATGATGACGATCCAGGAATTGCTTTAAATTACCGTACAGATGGCAGCTTGTTTAATTTGAGGAGACTTCAAGATAAAACAAAACTAAAACAATTAGAATTAGAGACCGTTTATTTGCTGACGACAGCGCTTTAAACGCCACTTCTGATGCCAGTTTGCAGCACATCATAAATAATTTTTCTAAAGCCTGTACCAAATTCGGGCTAACTATCAACACTGATAAAACTGTTGTTATCTATGAACCAGCTCCCAGAAAAAAAAAATACTCTGATCCCACTATCACCGTAAATGATCAAAAGCTAAGTGTAGTCGACAGATTCACTTTTCTTGGCAGTACTCTATCTCAGAGAGTCAATATCGACGATGAGATCAATGTTAGAATCTCAAAAGCCAGCAGCAGTTTCGGTAGACTTTATATCGGTGTCTGGAACAGAATTTGTATCTTCCTGCTGACCAAGACAAATGTTTACAAAGCTGTAATTCTTCCAGTACTGCTCTACGCTTGTGAAACTTGGACTGTGTATTAGCGTCATGCTGAAAAGCTGAATCAGTTTCATATAACCTGTCTCAGAAACCTGATAAGATCCCAAATACTGTGGTTATTGATAAGGCAAACCTACCTATTATCCATACGATACTGAAGAATTGTCAGCG
This sequence comes from Candidula unifasciata, assembly GCA_905116865.2. Taxonomy (NCBI): domain Eukaryota; kingdom Metazoa; phylum Mollusca; class Gastropoda; order Stylommatophora; family Geomitridae; genus Candidula; species Candidula unifasciata. The sequence continues at coordinate 74,020 of CAJHNH020002742.1, forward strand.
GCGTTGGGTTGGTCTCCCAACCCGCATGCCAGACTATCGCCTCCCAAAGAGAGTATTTTATGGCAAGCTCCAGCAAGGGAAGAGGTGCCAGGGAGGACAGAAAAAGCGCTTAAAGGACACTCTAAAGATTCCTCTCAATTCTTTTGGCATTAACACAGCGACGTGGGAGGCTGCTGCACAAGACCGTTCTGGATGGCATACGTCCCTCAGGCATGATGCATCGGCCTGCCAGGCAACAGAGGTTGCACAGGCAGAGAAACGGAGGCAGACTAGAAAGAATCGTACTGCTAATCCCACACCTACTTTCCATCTGTTGTCCGCACTGCTCAAGAATTTTCCTAGCTCATACTGGACTAATCAGCCACCTTTGTACTCATAATCATTGATCATTACTACTTTGGATGAAAGTGGTGTTCATCACTCGTGATGGACGAACAACACAACATTAAAATCATAGCAGAGTATCGTGCTATTTTTTTGTTCTCATTACATACATTTGTGAGACTTGCAAACAACCGTACAATGCCTGCTGTGTGTGACAAAATGAATGAGACAGAGAGAGGAGCAGGGACAAATACCTGCATAGACATTGTTTACCTCTGTTCACACATACACACACACACACACACAAAACAGAAAAACAGCCAGACATTATAAATGTCTCTCTCTCTCTCTCTCTCTCTCTCTCTCTCTCTCTCTCTCTCTCTTTCTCTCTCTATCTCTTATTCTTTCTTTTCCTCTTTCTGTCCCCCCCCCCCCTTTTTTTTTTCACACCCTCCCTCACCCCAATAGTCTGCTCGAATAAATCGTTTGCGATATGAAATCAGAAATGTAATCAAACACATTTCCCAGCAACCGAAGACTTAATCATAAACATTTATTGAACACGTCGGTGGTTTCCTGTATGTTTTCTCCTACATTACGATAGAAGGACAGGAACCACGAAATTAGAAGAAGCCTATTCTGTGACCCTCAGCTCCACGGGCGTTTGAGAGTGCTTAGTGTTAGAAGGGATTACTGATCTGTCACTCATTTCCACATGGGTTCTTCAGGAATATCAAAGATCGATGTAAGTATTCCGAGATATCTAGGGCTTCGAAGATATGTGAGGGTGAGAGAAATTCAAGACGCACAAAGCAATCACACGAGCCCAGTGGTGCTTACGTATGGGGTCAGATGAAAAGAAGCCTTTAGGGGTCCCCTGTAGCTAGACAGTACTCCTTACCTTAGTTAGCTGAGGTCGATTCTATAGATACGGCACCATCTATGGAGATCCCACCATAATCTATTTAGGTTAAGCTTGGTGGCAATTGTATTTGCGCAATATGAACAAAACCTAACGTGTTATAAATGTATTGCAATTCCTGCTTAATAAGTAATATTTTTAAAAAGCCAGTTTTGAAGCGTTTGACTCAGAAATTCCAGAAAATAAGGAAATTTACTTTCGGGTGAAGAATTAGATCCACACACAATAAACGAGCTTCTATTTGCAGACGATCAGTGCTTTTTAGACAATTTGAAGACTGCAAGAAAATTCGAACAGACTAAGTTCAACATGCGGAAGATATCGCATGAATATAACAACTTAGAAAACTTAAGCAATGCAGGTCAGTCAAATTCTTATTGTCGGGTTGAATGGTACTTGTCTTAAGCAGGTTAAAGAATTAAAATATCTATAAAGTATATTACCGGAGGACGGATGAATAATTCGGGAAATATAAAGGAGATGCTGAACAATAACATGCTGTAAATTCATTGAGCAACAGAAGATAAATTGCTTTGGTCATCTAGTAAGAATGCAGTCAGAACAACTACCAAAGCATTTACTAGACATGAAAAGATCTGAAGTGAAATCAAAAGGCCGCCCTAGGATAAAATAGAGTCATGACATTAGGGAGCTGCTACATCGACATGAAAGGACAGCAGCCATTGCTGCCCTTCAATCAATTGATCGCCAACTGTTCCACCTCATAACGCTTAACCGTAGAAGCGGACATTGAATATGATCATAATATTAATGAACAACTAAGTTATAAAGGCATTGTACGAGGGGAAGTCAAAAAGTAAGTCATAAATGGCTGTTCGAAAAAACAAAACGATAACAACTTGAGAACCGTTAATTGTTACACGTATACTGTCCCTTTATTTATTTTTTTTAACATAATTTCCACCAACATTGATGCACTTGGCCCATAGTCTGTCCCTTTATTGTTTTCAACATAATTTTCACTAACATTGATACATTTGTCACATCGTTTTATCAGTACTAAACCTGCTGCTTAGAATTGCGTGCTCTGTTTTCTAAAATATAATTTCACTTCACATTCCACTTCTGCTACATTCGCGAAATGTCTTTCGCCAATTTGTGTTTTACTCAACTATGCACCGCTTTACGGGATAGACATTTGTTAGCATAAACAGGAAGCATTTCGTTATGAATGTATTTTACAAGCCGCCTGTTTGTTCCCACCCCCCCCCCCCCCCCCACCCCCTCACTGTTGGAAAGTGCAGGAAAAAGGGTATGCAATAAATTAAAACATAATTTTGGCTGTTATTCGTTCATTACAAGTGATGATGATCAATCTTTCTTTTAATCCGTCACACAGAGGTCATAAATAAGGATATACATACATCTCTGAGACATCTCTATTATTTATTAACTTCTTATGTCCTCCTTCCCGCCATTTTCTTCTTCTGCTTAAGTCGTCAGCTTTTTCGTATCTTCGCTTTCTACTTATCCTTCCTAGCTACACTAATAATCTCTACACAGTAATGACCAGTCTATGGATACAGTTTGCTGTATTTGAAAAGACACCAGCAACTCTAAAATAGCTTTGTATAATGTATGTCAACGTAAGCAATAGCTGGGATTCCCAGAGCAGATAATAATACATAATGTGTTAGTCGTGGAATATTTCCAAGTCTTTAAAAAAGACAATAGGGCCCTGATAGCTGAAATGCTATAGAAAAATTCTCAGACTATCATGACAAAGAAGAAGAGAAATGCTGACATGTTAAAAGATCTGAACATCAAGGAAGATTGGCTAAAAAAAACAGCATCTTGTCTCAGAAGCTGAAATATTTTGGTCATTTCAAGCGCTATGGCGGATTGGGGGGGGGGGAGGATAATAGCAGAGGGCATGGTACCAGGAAGGAGGAGCAGCGCCGACCAACACAAAGATGGGCACAGGATATAAGTGACTCCTTTAATTTGAAAGTACACGAGGCAGAGGTTTCCTTTCAGGAAGACCGTGTTGAGAGCTACATTCTGCAAAGGACCTGCTTCACGACAGTTATGTGTATTTCTGGATTTAAAGAATCGTTTAAAGATTGATTCGCTAACTTACTCTTTCCGTACTATAGGAATTGGGCTTTCCATAGTATAAGGTTTGATTGGCGTATGTCGGATTGTGTCTGGGATGAAAGGAGGTATATCCGAAGAGCGTTATATGTATTCTTGCACATTGAAAGGGTTTCACTCTTAGTTTTGCTTCCTTTTTCCTTCACTAGCATAACTACCTGTGATACATGAACCTTCTTCTTCTCTAGTGTTCAGTCACAACGCCTGATTTTTAGTCGTTGCTGTTGACGGTGCAAAATGGATATCTGTGGCATGTGTGGTTACCAAGCATCTAGACGTCAACATAACAAGGTCTCAGAGGGATATACTGACCAGAACACACAGAAGTGCTGAGTAATGAAAGTACGGATTTTAAGGCTACAGAGGCGACATATTTATGAACATTATTATTGAACAATGTAAATATTCTGAATGTCATTTATGAACGAATAGGTATGGACGATACAAAGTTAGATGAAACAACAGATTTAAGGCTGCGTGAATGTAGATTAAATGTGCATCCATAAAAAAGCTTACAAAATGTGAACAACTAGTCAGCATCTACGCCTGAAAACATTTGCTCTGGAAGACGAAACATCAGTGGTTATGTCCTTCGTAATATAATGAGAGTTCTCAAGTCAATAATCAGTAAACCTTGGTCTTGATATTGAAAATCTTCTAGTAGCTTATCTAGTCTTAGCAAACCGGGGATTTAAAAAAAAAAATGAATAAGCAGAGATAAGAAGGATTCTAGTCAGGCGTTTACTTCTGTAAAATAGACAGTTTTTTTCCCTGTACATTTTTGTAGAAACATACGTGACTTAATATTAACATTTTCCTATGGCATTTCATCAAATCAGTAGAATCCAGCTTTTTTTGTTGGCTCAAAATACTTTTAAACGTCGTTCCTGTAAAATATTCACCGCATCAGTCACTGACAATAACACAATCATCGATGAACTCTCACGATAGCAACTTAATTCATTTCTCGGTTTACTTCTTCTCACACAAGTTTAGCCGTCAATTGATTTACCGTCGATCCTAAACATTACTAAACACTTACAGTACTACTTCTTGATAATTGTCCTTCATGAAAGCCACTTGGCGCAGACACATTGAGCAAACAGCCGAAACTGAACTGAATCCAATCAGCTTTCCTTGATCTGGCAGGGATCAGACTGGATTATGACGCCTTCGTGGCTGATGCTACCATTGCTTCACTACATCCCCTGTTGCCGTGAGGATCAGATCGGCTAGAGTTTGGACCTGACATTTCCTTGGCTGTTTTCGAGAGCAGGGTTCAACGAATGACATGAGATTGACATTAGGCTGAATGTGGCTCTGATTTTGTAGTTTCTTGTGGAGATTATTTGAGTTCTCTAGAGTGTTCTTCCAGTGTAACTAGTTTTAAACTTGTTACTCACATAGTTTAATATCTTCAGTTCTTTTTTGTAGACTAACATTATTAACCTTATTGTGACCAAAACATTCATTATATATATATATATATATATATATATATATATATATATATATATATATATATATATATATATATATATATATATATATATATATATATTATATATGTGAAGTTTATATATATATATATATATATATATATATCTATATATATTAAAACAAAATTGAAGTTCCTTTTTTTAAAACCTTTTTGACGCATTGATGATACTAAGCCAGTATTTATGCAAAGGCGAATCGACTGTTTTTACTTTTTAGAATTTTTTCTGTCACCCTTGTGTTCTTGAATCGACTGTCTTTACATTTTAGAATGTTTTCTGTCACCCTTGTGTTCTTGAATCGACTGTCTTTACATTTTAGAATGTTACTGTCAGCCTTGTGTTATTGAATCGACTGTCTTTACATTTTAGAATGTTTTCTGTCACCCTTGTGTTCTTGAATCGACTGTCTTTACATATTAGAATGTTTTCTGTCACCCTTGTGTTCTTACCATCTTGTCTTCCTTTCAGACGATATTGTTTTAATGTGCTATGGGAGAGACATTGGAATCACAGCCCGTGGTGATGGCGAGTGTTAGCAGCAACAGCCGCACTGTTAAGAAACGTTATCCTTTCTATAACAGAAAAACTGGTCAGTATTGTAGAGACCATGTGTTGCTCAAGACCTGGTGAAGGCTAGGATTTTTTCACTTGGACTTTTACTAATTTCATCTGGTCTCTTGGTGGTATGATTGGACACTCGTGTATATTGTTGCACACGTTGAAAAAATAATCCTTTGGCAATTGTAAATCGAAAAGAGTAACCTAATGGCCCTGCCCGGGCAAAATTTTGAGTTCAAAATCTACCCAAAGTATTTCAGGATCCTCGCCGGTGCAACGGAATTCGTGCACTGCGCTGAGAATCTTCAGACTCAGGCTTGAGTTGGAAGTAGAACGGATCACTTATGGGTTACACCTATGTGCTATGATGTTGATCCGTCGAATTAAAATAACCGATAAACATAAACATGCATCAGGATCCCTCAATCAGCCACCCTTGTTTACTCCATAGCAGAGCCGGATTTAGATTTGATGACAACCTAAGCTATATCAAGCTATGGAGCCCCTACCGTTTTAAATAACATCAGCTAATATCAGAAAACTTAAAAAATGTATATGCCTTTTAAATATATGGGTATTTGAAATATATTGCCGTTCAATTAATTTTTATCAAAAGAAATAATAAAGAGTGAGCGCTTGACCTTTAAACCCACTAGGATATCAAATCCTGCTATAAAGACCCTGTCTGACACAAAGTGCCACCATTTAGATGAGGATCACACAGGGAGGGCACCTGAAACACTGTTTAACCCAAAGGATGGGTTATATTAGAGCCCCCGACAATAGCCATTTTGGGGCTTTAAAACAACCAAAAAAGCAGTTTTCTCAATGTGGAGAATTCCACAGGGAAGTATGCACAGCAGGGGTCAACCGATCATCGGAAGAAAGGTCCTTCGTCAACGATTGTTTCGGTCCATTACTTCCTAGACAATCTGGGAAGGTGAGCCGATCTGGTTCATGACTACATGCCTTGATCTTTCCCTGCTTACATTCTCAGACAGGGACAAGACGATATGGTGACTTAGCAACAGGTATTGTGAGATTTAGTGTTATATTTGTCGCTGCAAAAGCAAATTAGCCGTCTACCTTTACGACCAGAGTGACGAGCTTATTAAGTTGCTGATATTCCTCATCTGTGAACATCATCTTAGACACAGCGGGCTGTGTGCAGTTCCTGCAGCCCTCTGTGTGTTACATTTATCTGTGCTGATTAATGCGTTTCCACAAGACAGATCGATTGGTGTACTTTCTTTCCTGAGGATTGTAAAGTAAAAATTTGTAAGTAAGACTTTTAGAAGATCTGACATATTGTCAAAGAGCGATATGTACGTAGATTAATCAGCATTTCTGAGGCTTTGATTCGAGATATGTACGCATATGGACACTTCCAGAAGAATTATTAGCCACTCTCACCCCCCCCCCCTCCTCCCCCTGCTCCTTCTGCATCTCGCATCTTAGAGGTACATCGTCCTCATCATGTATCACGCTGGTAAATGTTCTTCGCTCGCCCCATATATATGGCTAAGCCATCAGGGCAATTTTCTCTTTGCCATTCTTTTCCTCTCTTTCCGTCAATCCTGACAGTTGTTTCACGGTTCTCGAGTCCATTCTTTCTCGTAACATGTGCAAAAACGACACCGACTGTCTAAGTATATTGTTTTAATAAGTTAACGGTTTTCCTCTGTCTCAATGACTGCTTCTTTTGTCTGCCTTTCCATGATATTCTTTGTATGCTTCTCAAAAACCGCATATCTGCCGCGAGTAAATATTGTTCAGTGTTTCTGCTTATTATCCATGTCTCACCTTCATTTAACAGCACAGGTCCTACATAGCTCTTTAATACTCTTTTTCTCACTGCAGCTGATAACGTCTTATTGGTGAGTATCAGTTTCATCTTGCTAAAGGCTACTTTTTCCATTTCAGTTCTTGTTTTAACTTCTGCAAGGCATCTTGCATCATATATTATGACTGTTCCAAGATAGCTGTAATATTGACTTGCTTAGCAACTGCGCAGTTTGCGTGTATTTCACTTTGATATTTCTTTCTTTTTGCTAATGATATTAATTTTTTTTTTTTTTTAACAATTTAACAATTTAACTCAAAGTCTAGTTTATTATTGAGACCTATTACAGCATAAACTAAAAACTACAGATCTGTTCATTTATCTGCAGTTACAGCCGTATCGTTTACTTTTTTTTAAATTGATGATATTGCATCTTCCCATTTTGCTTTCCTTAACATTGTTTATATTTGCAGCAATTAGCACTTCGCAAATCGCTGCATCTTCCCATTTTATCAATGTCATGAGCAGCACTAACCGTGACGACGAGCAATCCAATGGGCATGACTCTATATTCCTCTTTAGGCTGATGGACATGCTAGTGCAGCCTGGAGCTGAGAGAGATGAAAATTTCCCTAAGAGGACTAGACCTTTCAAATCAACACAGAACAGGAGTCATTAGTCGTGTTACACCGGTAAAGCTACTGATGAGGAGATCGGAGCATCTATAGATCTGTCTGGAGTGCTGTGATGATAATCTTCACTAATCACATCGTTTAGATTCGCATACTATTCGTGTGTAGCCACAAATTATCTAGAGGCATTACACATCCACGTGGACCACTGACCTTCAATAATCAGACAAGTCATGTGTAGACGTCTTTTTTGATTAATTTGATTTTCTAGCTATATTTGAGTCGAGTCAAGACTTGACATCACAGCACTCGGGGCATTCCCACGCCTGCTCAGTCCTCATCTTCAGCAGCCAGGGCAGAGTTACAATACTAATGGTACAAGTCGTAATCTGGTTATATGTCAATCTTGCCTTTCTTCTGAGTGTACTGAGCCGGCCAGACCCTCTGGTTACACACAGGTGCCTCATTCTCTCCTGTAATGATGCTATTAATAGGGATAACGTCAGGTGATGACTGGCATAATTGGGGAAGTCCCTGAGAGCATGGGTTTCACGGAGATATGGTGAAACAACAGGAAAGAGTGAGTCACGTGTGAATTGTGAGATCTGGGGGATTAAGAATCAGGCGGGCATTCGGTGACTGGGCCCCAGAGAGGAAGGATGTGAAACTGGATCTGTGAAGATGAATCGAGAGTGAAGAGCACGTGGAACTGAATCAAAGTCGAATGAATGAGAGTGAAGGCCAGCTGTAGTGTTACACCGTTTGATTGTTGAGCCAGCCATGAATATGCCAGTGTCCATCGTCTGAAGCATGTCTGGAGCATTAATGCGTGAGCAAGTTGAGATTGCCCCGAATGGTGTAAGTGGACATCGTTGTTGATTCGTGTCTTGTGCTACAGTGATAATAAACTGATGAAATGTATCAGCTGGTGTCAACCGTCGTTAGAAGTCGTGTGACCGATGAGAGCAGTGCAGTCTTGTTAGATTAAGCTGTGACCTAACCTCTAGACACAACTGCAGTAGATACAAGTGCAGTCATTACATCTCCAGACCGTAATAATCTGGTTTTGCTTTTGACTCCGTTGCTTTTTTCCCAAAGGGCCCTGACCACATAAGATTTATCATGTATTAGTTCACCGACCAGTGGTGCAGATCCAGTCGCCAATCTGTCTGCCTGCTCATTCCCCACCACGCAGTCATCGCCTGGAGAAAAGATCCAAAGTATGCTCACTACCCGTTACCATCTCAGTGAAGCTTGCCACTCTGCTCGAAGCATCCCTGTCTTTATCTTTCACAGCATGCTTTCAGAGTCTGTTACAATTACGATATGTTTATTCATCTTGTACTCTAGCCACCGGAAAGCTGCAGTTACCGCCTTTACCTTCATTCTCATGCTAGATGTTGTGGCATCTTATACCAGGCTGTCCTGCACTAAAGATTTTCCATTGGCTTTCGCTACAAACCTCTAGGCACTTTTCTTCCCTCTCACCGCCGAACCATCTGTATAGATAATCAGATCATCTGGGCGTGAATTGTCGTGGATCAACTGTTGGACTTCCACCTCTAGCATGCATTCTTGTCTTATTGTGTTTTCTGCTTGAGTCAACCACGATTTTCCCATTTTCAGCCTCCGACCCTCACCTGTAGCCAAAGCTTTATATAGAGCGTGCTTTTTGTCTGCAAATAATCTGATGTATAATTTAGCCTGCAACACCTTTAACCTATCTGAAATACTCGACAATGGAAGGATATATCGCATTCATACAACCTTGGTGTCTCTTGTGCATCCCAGGATCATCCGCATAGCTTCATTCTGTATGTGCTCCAGTTTCTCTCGCGGACTCCTCGAGACAGTAAGTAAGCCCAAACCACAATCAGTCACTGAGATGATTATGTGCTGGTAAAGTGTGAACAGCATTCTCTGCTCCCATGTCCATCGCTGCCGTAATCTTGTGTGCATTAAAACCTTTTTGAGCCTTTGTCACAACCCCTCTATGTAATCCTTGAAAGACAAACTTCTGTAAAATGTGATTCATATGTACCTCAGTCTGCTGAGTCTTTTGATATCCCTGCGATTTATTTTGAAGCTTGGAACATCAATTCTAACAATCTTGTTGTCCAAAAATCACCACAGAACGGTTACCTTTTCTGCATTAATTACAGCACTCATCTCTGTACACTAGTCGATCACCGTATCTACTGTCGCCTCTAACTCTTGAGATATTTGATTCCTATCTCTCCCATCATTACATACGAGAACATCGTCTGTAAATGTCAATATTCTGCAAACTCCAGGTGTTTTCAATTCTTGCTCGTGAAAACACTGAAAAGTACAGGTGAAATTGTAGATCCCTGTGGTAGTCCTGAAGCTATAATAATGTTTCATGAACCCAGGCGGAGAGCTACGCGGTGAGCATTCAAAACAGCTGCTATCCAGTTCAACAACCAAGAACAAACCACTTTTTCCATAGGCACTTTCATCAAGATAATGTATTTCTGAATCAAGTGCAGCTGCCACAGTTTCCTGTCTGTTTTGGAAACCTTCGAAGGTGTAAAGGCAAAAAGTGGCTACATTTGACCATGTGTCCTTCTCTGGCCGTTAACTTCCTAAACTTCATGGAAGGGGATTTCTCTGTTACAAAAATTCTTTTAGCTTACCCGCCACTATCTTCTCCAGCACTTTACCAAATGTGTTTTGTCATCTTCATAAACTACTTCTGCTGTGTGGGGTTATGATCCTAAAGCCGCTGAGCGTTGAATTATCCTTGCCAGGCTCAGGAAGTGGAATCTACAGTGAAAGATACAGTTTAATGTTTCAAGAAATATTCAATCTCACGCTAACCTTCCTTATTAATATCTTTTTTTTTTTTACTGTCCACCTGAAAAAGGCGTCTGTTTTGTGGTGTTCTCTGGACAACAGAATTGTTAAAGCTAATGTCGCAAGTCTCACAATAGACGGTAGAAACGTCAGCAGAGAGAGCAAACTGAAGTATCTTACATTTGACAGGAGCCTGTCCTTTAAGGACCATGTGAAGAGTGTTTTGACAAGATGCCAAAAAGGACTTAGTGCACTCAAGCCTATGGCTGCAATTGACATAGAGCAGATAATGCTTTTCACACTATATCAGCACCTGATCCTGTCAGTGGTTGATTATGGCATGGGACTACTTACTGTCTCAAAGAGTCAGATGGTGTGTATGCGATACATCCTTGGTTTGCCGACTGTTGCAGGTAGACACAAGATGCTGCAGGCAAAGTCATATCTCAGGGTAGCTGCAGACACCGACCACCCTTTGAATGAAGCTCTGGGTGCAGTTAAGGGTCAGCGGATGATAAGAGAGAAGTCATTTATTTTCATTTCGATTTAACTATTTCTTCTGACATTGCTTTGGAATTAGGCTGTGTTGTTTATCATAGCGTTCATTTCGTAATTATTGTGTATTTTTCCTGTTTTCTTTGCATTTCACTTGGGTTTTTTCTCCAAACTACTTCGATGAAGGAAAGAGTAGTCGGTGACTTGGGAGGGGGGGGGGGGGGGGGGGGGGGGTAGCATAAACTGGTAACTGAAAGAGCTTCAAGTCATAGTAACTGCCTTACCCACTCAAAGTAGCAGTAGTAGTAGTTGTGATTTAGCGGTTACACCGTAGTGCTGTCATGCCGGAGACCGCCGGTAAGGTGATGGCATTTTTCTGTCGTGGAGCGAAATTACACATCCTAACCTGACCAGTCCTTGCCGACAGCATAAGCCTTGCGACGCCAAATCCTCATACTCACGACTCCCTGTCTACTACTACGGTAAAACAGATAGCAGTGACATTGTTTTATTTATTGTGGTAGCGGTGGTGGTAGTAGTTGTACTGGTACTTGAAGGATAGTATGGTAAATATTACGCTAGCCGCATTTACTACTCATTACAATTCCTGCTCCCTATTTTAGTCTGGATATCAACGTCAGTTACAAAAAAATATCGTCGGGTGATGACTTTTAAATTCTTCGATGAGAGAGAGAGAGAGAGAGAGAGAGAGAGAGAGAGAGAGAGAGAGAGAGAGAGAGAGAGAGAGAGAGAGAGAGAGAGAGAGAAAGCAGATGGGGGAGGGGAGGGAGTGGTGACAGAAAATGTTAACTTAAAGAGCTTTAACGCATGATTTTAAAGTTTTCATTTTTTTAACGACTTACTTGGTTATTTACAAGTACAGTAGTAAGCTTCACTACCGTCTCTTAAAAAAAAAAAAAAAATACAAACAGCTTTAGCATGTAATAACCAAATAACCATTTTTTGACTGTGCTATTAATACTTAAACGGCCACTAATATAAAGGCGCAATTATATGTTGCGTGTTCTAAAGTGGCAAACCAGACTATCTCTATATCTGTGCATCGAATGATTGCGACATTAACTGTATTAGACACGTGCGATTTCTATTGTCTTTTATTTTTTTCAAAAGCCTTTGATGAGCGAGCGAGTAGTAGGTGGATCTTGGGAAGGAGGAGGAGGGGGCATCGAAGACTATCTCTGTATGTGCGCAGACAATGATTGCGACAGCAACCATATTAGACACGTGCGAATTCTATTTTCTTTCTTTTTCATTTAGCCAAGCTATGCCACAGCAACGCGTGGCCGGATACAGCTAGTTAATGTATAAATCACAGACTTGTTTCTACGCTTCTGGGAGTATTCACTAAATACAGTACAAATGGAACAAAGAAATAAACCCTTTCCATTTCCTTTGACCATTTAAAAAGTAGATTTGGACAATTTGCCCATTAGGCAATTTAATTTAATAATTAAATTATATGACGTCACGGTAAAAACTTCAGTTTAAAAAAACTTCGATAATTAATACCTTCAAAATTATTTTAAGTAAAATCTACCATGTCTACACACTATGGAGTTACAGCCGGTAGTAAGCTTTGTACAGGCGACTGGGCACTGACCAATGAAAGACTTCGTGGTGATCAAAGAAAACTAATAAGATAGGCACAACATCTTTCTAGGGGCTAGAGGGTTACATTTGTTCCGTGAAGCCCCCACGAGTCAGCGGGCTAGAAAAAGAGAAACACTCTAATGGATGTCCTCCACGGATTATGATATCCCAAAATCCAGTTGAATCTGGTAACTTCCGGTGTGGGTCCAGGAACCCCACTTTGATTTTTTTTTTTCATTGACCAAGTGTCCTTTAACATGCAAGTCGTAAAAGGCTACGAATTAAAGTATTTCTTTTTGTGTCTATTACCTTGACTCCCAGGTCGACCCATCCTTGAGTGGGTACCGGGTGCAGTCCCATGAAGTAGAGGCGGCTGGCGTGCTGCTGACCACATCACCCATCTTTTGCCGTTTGGTCTATAAGAATATAGGTCTAGCCCTATATGCCCTATACGCCTAAAGGCGTGGAAAAGGGTCCTTTACTTACTTATTAGCCAGATTTGATTAATAAGAGGACGGCAGTTCATTTTTGTGGTTTGACAGCCTTATATGAGCTTTATTTGTGTGATTGTGGCATGTTTGTGCTTTGGTAAAAGTTAGATGTTGCATTTTACTCCATATGTAAACCGTAAACATATAGTTCAGTCGTCAAGCTACTGGGTTGAGTATTTGACGCGACACTGTGAGCTGTGAATTTAAATTGAAATGCTTTTCGAATGTGCCCAACGTCGTTTATGTTGTGAGTGCAAATTCATAAAATGGCTAGTGGCCCGTTTCCAAAGAGTTTGTTGTGCCCCGTGCGATTAATTAGTGTGCGATGAGTGATCTGTTGTATCTGTTGTTTACATCGACGTCGAACTACATTTTCAGTGCCGGATTGTTTGTGTGGTCATTGCTGACGGCTGGTATATGCATTCAATGCATGTGTATTTTTTTTTCTTTGGTACAGGAAGGCATCAACTTTGGGGTGACCCGTTTGCTATGAAGTGGGATCTGTCATTACCTGAAAAATGCTAACTTTCACCAACAAGCAGAAAAGCTGCGAGAAAGAGTGGTAGGGAGAAACCTGTAGAGCGAAATCAGACAGTGATGTATTACATCAGTAAGGAGCATGCGTATGAAACATACTGGTAGGTCAAGTGATCAAGTTAAACAAGTCTGCTGACAGACACACACAACTTTCACTTGAAGAGACAGAAATCTCAACAAAAAGGCAACAGCGTTCTCTATACGCTTGAACAAAGTGCCACTGTCTGACCTAGAGGCCAGTTAAATGGTTTCCCAATGCATTTCTCGTCGTTTATAAATGTTCGATTGCCGCTGTGGGCCTTTTAGAAAAAGGCCGGTATCGTAACTTTCAAACAGTGGTACGAGAATTGCACCTTGGAGGAGACTGGCTCCTCATCACTTAATATGCCTATAGTTTGCTGTAGAGACATTGAAACCAACTTCCACTGTGCAGACGGCACAGACGTTTTTAACTTTTAACGTTTCTAAACTTAAAATATCTAACCTAGCTTTCCAATTTGCCTATCATAGAATAAGTCGGGAAAATCAAAGATGTCTAATTGCTGTCATTTTTCAAAATATGATGAGTTTCTGTCGGCAAAAGGTGTACACTATGTCAACACGAAACGTAGCTTTCTTGCCTACAGTATCTTCAGGTGGGCGTATTATTTTAGCAACACAATAGAATAGTTCACGACGTGTAGGTTGTGAAAGGCGCTCAGGGAATTTCCAGTATGCCAGCAAACGCAATTTCTCTGTTTCTGTGATAGCTCAGATTGCTTTACCGCATGGTTTTCTTCACAGTTGCTCACTCTGGCAATTTGCTGGAGTTGTGTAATATATTTCTAAAGAATTTATGAATGCTGAGATGGTAAAAGTACGCTTTAATGGGAGAGAAGAATAACATTGTGAGTTGTGGATTGTTTTGAACATGCTTTTCTTTCTTCGTTTTCTTCTTCCCCGTGTTCTCCTCCTTCTCCTGTTTCTTCTGTTTGATGTGTGTGTGTGTGTGTGTGTGTGTGTGTGTGTCCCCATAGTACAAAACTCAGCGAGTAGTATGGGAGAAATTTAACAGCTTCCGGGGAAACAACCATGTTTGACATTTTTCAAGTGAAACAGTTGACTAGTACAATAGTGTAGTATCTTGTTAGGTTATTACAATGTTATCATGATCTAAATCTAAAATACAATCTAAAATGCAATCTGGGAATGGAGTATTCTATGTCCTTGCTGAAATATTTTGGTTATGTCAAGCGCCATGGCGGACTGGGGGAAAAATTATAGCAGAAGGCCTGGTACCAGGATGGAAAGGCAGAGGCCGATCAATATGAAGATAGGCACAGGATAGGAGTGACTCCGTGAATTGGTGCGAGACCAAGTTTCTTTCAGGCAGACCGTGATGAGAGCGACGTTCTGCAAAGGACCTGCTACATAACAATGATAATGATGCCCTACACACTATTCTAAAATAAAATCATCTGTCTCATGACGGCAAGATTATAATATATAAAACGCAGATAAGACCAATTGTTTAATTGCATGGCTCTGAAACTTGTAGCAGAACTCAAAGAGTTAAATTTGGACACAACAAAGGCGCAAAAAGTGGAGAATGGAGAGAGAACACAAGCATGAAATGAATACAATTTAAATTACCATTGATCACTGGCATCATAAAGGCTCTTAGCCCGAAATAGCTGAGGCATACATAAAGAATGAAACATGGCATTATCATCAATTATCTTCATGCCTAGTGGCAAAAGAGGCTTCAGAGAGGACATTCCATCCTTTCCTGTCCTGTGCAATCTTCGGTGCAGTTTTTCAAGTCAGAGATGCCGCACTCAGGTCACTTTCCATCGTTCGTCTCCATGTTGTTTTTGGGCCTCCATTTATTTCTCTTTCCCTCTATTGTCCATGCGAGAGCCGTTTTGGCAGGCATATCAGGATTCATTCTCATAAGGTGGCCAAGCCATTTCCATCTTCTCTTGGTTATCATATTGTCTAGAGTTTCTTGGTTCGTGACTTGAAGTAGTTTAATGTTTGAGATTGTATCTGGCCCCCAAAAAATTTGATAATTCTACGTAGACATGTGCGATGAAAGGTGGATAGCAGATTTGCCTCATCCTTCTAAAAGCAGATCTAACTTTGTTTAGGCGGGACTGTATGTCGACACATGGCATAAAGACCCCCCCCCCCCCTTCCGCCCCCCCCCCCCAAAAAA